>CABFWO010007894.1:8033-21738 GCA_902155825.1 Timema genevievae | reverse complement strand
GGGGGGGGGAGCCTACACCAGCGAAATTGGGTGTGGTGAACAGTCACGAAACAGCAGGTCAAAGAAAGTTGCTTCTATGAACTTGCTGTGGAACCTGATTAATTCACGGGTGATTGGATCGTAATAGCCGTCGTCTGGCTCCTTAAGATTTATGTTGAATGGACAGAGCTGGCTGGAGATCACTGGACTAGCCAACACTCAATAAGATCTCGCACTAATTCTTCGTTTGCTCTTTGTGACTAATAATGGGCAAACCTAGGATCTTATCGTCATTCGAGAACAAATCTGAAGAATGGATCTCTATATATGATAAAATACTTATTAACTATTACAAGAATGCTTAACTAGTTTGTTTAACTCTCAAAAAGTGATTTAAAACACTTAAGGGGTTATAGATTTGCTATCTTTATAATAATTTATTAATAAATTATCACAGGTCTATCTACACTTTGGTATACCTCCACTACAAGATTTATTGTTTTAATTCTAGCATACTTTTTTAAATGATTTTTTATACATAGCCCTTCAAAAAGTAAAGAAAAAGGTATTTGTAAAAACAAACCAAATAATTAATGAATATAGTTGTGACTATTCTGGTAAAGAGCGTGACAGTCTCACGGTTACACTACAAATTGAGATCTCTTAGTTCTATTTCATTGTGAATAAATGTAATTGATAGGTAATCCCTAAAGGCCGTTCAGTTTTTAAATAGCAGTAAAGGTCTTTTGGAGCGCCAAATTGCCAGATTTTATCCACTGGAGAGGATGACAGTTATTACATTAAAAACTTATCAAGTTTTACAACTTATATACACTTAATGACAATACCTTTAAAATTTGCCTCATATTAATAATTGTGTATTATTGTGATTATTAATATTATTATTATTACTACTCAGCAAACATTAAGAAAATAATTGGGATTGCAAGATGACGCATCGTCAATTAAACATCAGTTAAAAGAAACCAAATATATGAAATTTTAATTAAGCTTGGCATACCAATAAAATGTGTAATGTTAATTGAGATATTTCTGAGTGATACACGAGGCAAGAAAGAGGGTGGGATGTCACTTATTAGATACTTTAGAAATACATAATGTGTTGAGACAAGGAGATGCACTTTCCCCAATACTTTTTAATCAAGACTTAAAGTATGTCATTAGGGTATTGTAAGAGACCAGGGAGAGGTTGACATCGAACGGTGATATTAAGAAAACTTTTGCAATAATTGAAAACATCGTACCAAAGTCTAGTAAGAAAATAGCTCTGGAAGTGAACGCTGAAAGGACTAAGTATATGATCACAGAGAGAACACAGATTTGGGACTTTGAGACTACTTAGAGCAACATATCATTTGAAAGTGCGAATGAGTTTAATTAATTTTTAAGAACAATAACGATATAAGATTGTAAATTAGGTAAAGAATATATTCGTAAAGTCCATGCTATGACAAGCTCAGAAAGTTGTTGACATTTCGCCTGCTTTCAAGGATTCCAAAATGTTAATTTTACCGGGTGTTATTTATAGATGTTAAATATGGTCTCTTACCTTACACGACGGGAAAAAAAAGTGTGTTCGAAACAAAGTGCTTGTGGATATACTTGGTCTAAAATGGTATGAAGCTACTGGGAGTAGAGTAGGTTACATAATGATGAGTTACATACCTTGTCCTCATTAAAAGGCATTGTTAGGATAATTAAGTACGGTGGTAAATACATGCAGCTCTAATAGGAGAATCTAAAACCATGTACATAATATTAACTGGAAAACTTAATAGAAACATACCATTGGGCCAACCTACACGTAGATGAGAGGATAACATTACAATTGACCTGAAATAGATAGGCTGTAATGAGGTGGACTGGAGAGAACTAGCTCAGGATGGGTATAGGTGGCGTACTTTTGTTAGTACATCAATTAAATTTTGCATTCCTAATTTTATACATTAAAGTAGTAAGTATATAATTATTATATTAAAGCTTCTTTAAATAGACACTGGAAAAAAATTGCCTTCGATGAACGGGTTAGGATTTAAACTTTGGCATGTCAATTTTTTATTTATTTTTTACAAATCAGTTAAAATTATTTTCTTTCTCTACTCTAACCAAGCAAATGTGTTTATAATTTCTTAAAAAATTAATTAATTTATCTTTACATTATTATGTTGATTATTATAAAATAAGTTATCTATACATTATATATACGTTTAATAAATATTGTGATTAAATCACCAAACACCATGTAGGTCTGCACAAAAATTATTTTTGAAACACAACATCAATACATAACGAGTGGTAGAAGCACTTATAAATTTATGTTTCAAATAACTGTGGCTTGACTTTCCTGGAGGGCATTAGTTCGCATTCCCAAATGTTATCAGCTAGGCTATATTAATATTTACTCATAGTTTCATGTCTGACGCCTGTATTTTGGCTATCAGCAACATATATTAAATTTAATTCAAAATTACTATTCTCTAATAATAAGGAAAACTATTACGACTAAGTAGACCGTAATTTCCTAGAATTAATAAAATATCACTCAACAAAACCAACTCCAGATAATTTTCTTACTGTGTGTATTTCAGGTGCACTTTAGGAGCACCCTGATTTTATCAACACACGACTTACAATCTAGACTAATACTAATGAAAACACAAAATTCCGTCCCACATACAATACTTTATATAATAAATCTTTGACCATGCTGGTAATGGAACCCGTGATCCCAAGCTCATTTGGCACACGTGCTATCAACATTGATAAGGTTTGACTCATACCAGTGAATTCAGCGAGGATTTTAACTCAGATCTCATTATTAACGGTGACAAAGTGTAATGATATTATGACATTTTGTTGGGTTGATGGTTGCTTCACCCGACATTATATTATATTTTAAAATATTTACCATTATCTTGGCACTTACACCTAGTTAACTAAACTAACAGTGCTGCGCTCTTCAAAACTAGCGATGTGTTAACCGAGCTACAAACTTTACAATTCAAATCATCATCACACATAAATGGGAGGTGCCATTGGCCAGTTGAGGTTTTTAATAAATTAGCGCTATTCCTATAGTTTATTTTACATAATAGTAGAATCAAAAGAAATAAAGTTTTTGAAAATACAACCTTATGATCTTTTCCTTTAAATATCACAACAAAGAAAAGACTTGAACCCCGGATACCTCACGAAAATTGCATAGGCAAGTTCTCACCTACAAATGTATAGTGTAAATTTAAGAATTAAATAATAAAAGAGTAAATATAAACAAAATACTGCTGGATTGTAATTTTTTTTGCTAAAGTAGTGCTAATCAATGGACTGTACATCTCATTATCATTTCTGTTTCTATTTATTATAATCTAATTTGAAACTATACCTAATTCTCTGTTATTATGATTCTCCATTTATTTATTCTATACCCCTAACTTTATTTACTATCTCTATTCTAATAATAACTAGGAAACAAACAAAGAGATAAAAGAGAGTTCTCGATTTTTTTAACCAAGAATTAAAATAACTGATATCTTATACCTACAATTATTATATAAAATAAGTAAATATCTTAATAAAATTACAGAAGATTATTCCTGAAGAAGTAGAACTCAATGGCCTTGTTAATATAATAATTTGAAGGAAGGATAACAGAATTACAGGAATACCTTCTGAATGAAAAGTAGACCTATATGAGTTTGAACTTATACTACATTAGCCATGGGTATGTAAGGTAAAACGTCAATCTTTATACATTTTTCAACTGAATGCTTCGTAGTAATTTAACAGCGAGCTCTTACTACTTCTATAGTGACATTTTAAGAAGAGATATCTAAATACGAACTAACTTCTAGCAGACCTATTAACTATTAATCTATTTAAGAAATAAATATTCTACCCGGTAAATAATGTTACAAATATTTATCACATTATTTCATTATAAATATCAGCCTGGTTGGATCCATGTTAATATGTCAGTTCTAATCATACAAATACTAGCTACTTATAATTAAATAAGGTAAAGTAATGCAACCGTAAAAAAAATATAACCTGAAATGTTGATGGATGTTGACGTATCATACATAACCCCCCGAACCTTTAAAAGTTGTCTTTGCAATGCCGACTGTCTGTGTGTCTGCTTAAACTTAAAATTAAGAAGAAATTAAAAAGGTCGAAAGAGGAAAAATTAGTTTTCCAAAAGCGGTCAAACGATTTTGATTAAAATCCGTATGTAGGCGTTGATTAAGATTATAAATAAACTGGGTATTTTCTTTTTCCCATGAAAATTACTTGTAGGGTACTTTACAGAAGTTGAAACTTCCGTATCCCCGCAACTATTGGAGATAATAAATAACTTATACTTACTTAATTGTAGTACTATTAAAAATAAAAGACTTTATATGAAATATATTTTTATAAAACCAACAGTCTCTGAGATATTGGGAAATATATTAATACAATTTTGTGAGCTTTAGTTGTAAAGAGATACAACTTATGTTTTAACGCAATAATTCTCCAATGCCACGGAGTAATTAAATATAAGTAAGTCTCTAAAAGTTGATGTTATTTTTCCTTAAACCTCTTAGGAGAAATGTTTGTACAACAATGATCTATCCCCATTTTAGACTCAATAGTCAATATTACATATGTATTGGTCAAAATTTATAAATGAGGAAATGTAATAGTAATGCGATTACCTGAAGATGTGCAACACCTAATAAAATGTCGAAAATTTTAACCTGTAGTCGAAACTTTACTACGAATTGTTGACTCATGTGGACCCAGTATCGATCTTTTTTATTGGTCCAAACATACAAATGAGGACATTAAATCTTTGAAAATAAAATTAATAAAATTTAAAACATGGACTTAAATTATTTTACATAAGTAGTGAGTAAACGTAGTGTGTAATCTATGCTTGGGTTTGCTAGTGTATATTATTTCGTTTTACATATATTACGAGTTTTGATTAAATATATCCCTTTTTAAACTATAGAGTGAGAAAGTCCATAATTTCTTAGGGGAAATGTTTATAGAGCAATGATATATCTCTCTCATTTTAGACTCAATAGTAAATATTAAAGTGTTTTATTTGTCTAAATTTATAAATGAATAATTTAATAAAAATGCTTTAACCATAATTTGTGCAACCCATAGAAAAAGTTTAAAATTTCAAACAGAAGTCTAAATTTTTATACGAGTTATTGACCCTTGTCCACCCAATATAAATTTTTGTTGTCTAAATATATTTGGGAAGACTTTAATTCTTTGAAAAGAGAATTATAAAATTTAAATCTTTGAGTTAAAAAAGTTTAACGTAAGTATAATACAATTTTTTCTCGGATTTGCTAGTGTAAGCCTTTATTATTTCATTTAACATATATTAAGAGCTTTGAGTAAATATCTTCAGTTTTAAACAGTGGATTGAGAAAGTCCATGCATAGCTATGTACTATTTATTTTTGTTTTTATTCCAATTCATTACTAGAATAATGATAGTAAATTATTTTACTAAGTCAAAAAAGATGAAAGTGTTTTTATCAGCAAACGATAACAAATGTTAATAAAATAGAGGTATAGAAGAAATAAATGGAGAAATAACAGAAACAGGGAGTTATGGAAATCTCCAGAATATATTATAATAAATAGAAAAGGAAATGATAATTGGATATTTATTTACTAACTCAATTTAGCAGAAAATTACAATCTACAGTATTTTGTTGAAATTTACTCTTATATTACAGCTCTTAAATTTACACTATACATTGGTATGTGAGAAATTGCTTATTCAGTGTTATATTTGAAATTATCGTGAGGTATCCTTTTTTCAAGATCTTTCTTTGTTGTAATATATTAAGAACGACAATAAGTTTCAGTTAAATAAAAATAAACGTGTAAAATTATCTATTTCAGAGTTTGCAAGCGTTGTTGATGATTATTACTATACACCACAACTGGAACAAGACTTACTACGTGATGTGTTTGAAAAATCGTGAAACTAATACACATATTAGTTTTATTTTTTATAATAAATAATATATCTTAATTCAGTCTATATTTCTTTACATAAATGCATAAGTTAATGTTATATATGATTGTAAGCTAATTTCATATTAATTACGATGTTCATTTTAAGCTAACAAATGTCAACTACACTGGGTGTATAAAGTAAAGCACTTAGGGAGAAACCAATGGGTAATGGTCCATAGGAATGTGTAGAGTTTATTTGGTGGGTGCACATCCTCATTTAACACGAGCAGGCGCGGCGTACTTTGTCTACCATTAGATTTTGTTTGGAGTAATGGTAGCAATCTTAACGGTACATTTTTATAACGTTTTAATTTTTTTGACAACTAATAAATTTAAAAAAAGTAATCGATTTTATTTTTAATATAAATTATTAATTTTTTTTAAGTTAAAGTTTATACGTTCTTTATGTTTATGTTTATTTCAAATATTTATAAATGGAAAAACGTTTGTTTGAAAAAATTATATAACATATATATATATATATATATACTCTGAATCGTTAACTTGACCACATTCTTCATGAAGATAGGTTATTTTAGCATATATCTTACACACAAACTAGTTTCACTGGTCCCAAACAAAGGCGATGTTGATTTTCTTCCTTCATACACACGTGTGGCATATATAACGTTTGATCTTTACTGGATCACCAAGCTCCACTTCATCCTGTGGTTGGTACGTTCCTAGAAAGATCGCAATATCACTGGAAGAAATTACAACAATGATCTATGATTCAGAATATTAGAAGCAAAGTAAGAAGATCTACTGCATCCACTCCTCTTTTGGACACTTTATAGTCTAAAATATTATCTGGCTTCTTTGATGTTTCGCCTAATGAGCCAGTTTCATGCATTCTTGACAGTAAGATTACATCTTTACTTTTATTTGGCATTTGAGAAATTAGATTAACATATTTTTGAAATCCAAACATTGATGAACCAACATCTTTGCTTTTATGAGTGAGAAACTCAGTGGCCAATTCCTTCTTTTTTTTTTCATAAAGTTCAAATGCCTATAATTTTTTGTTAAAGGGACAATTGAATACCATTGATCTTTGTGAGATTGAGGTTTGAACAGTTAATTTATTCCACTAGCCTATGAACAATTGCAGACAGTGCGTTTTAAATTGAAAGAGGGCCATCTGGCTGCTTTCGACAGTATAGTTCCAATTTGCTGTTAAAAATAATTTAATGTCACTGAGAATCATTAATTTTATACAGTATACTTATAGTGTGCTGCTATAAAATAATTAGTGTCACAGAGAACAATTAATATTCTCACTCCATAATTTTTTGGGTGGGTTTTATTTTATGAGTCCATATCGGCACCTGTCGGGTTTTAATTTTCATCCACATTAACAATTAATATTCACTTAACAAATAACTTGTTATAGACATGTCTGTATGTCTGTCAAGAATGTAGGGTACCTGACAGGAGCAAGCTTGTCAATCTTCAATTTGTCACTTCTTGTTTTGCTTGTATGTCAAACCTCATGCATTCCAAAAAAAGAGAAAGTTTTTGCATTAATGGCCTTCGTATTAAATTTCAACCTTTTTTTTAAAAAAAGTTTTCGACATTTTATTAGAGGTTGCTCATCTTATGATTATCGCATTGTTATTAAATTCCTCATTTATAAATTTAGACCAATTAAAAATTTTAACTGTCTAATGAGTGAAAGATGATAGAGATAGATCATTGCTGTTCAAACTTTTCCCATAGAGATTAAAGGGAAAAGAACATCAACATTTGAGAGACTTACTAATATTATAATATTTTCGCCCTTTATTAAACTACTCTTTATTTCAGACCTAAACAGACAAACAGACAGACGGCATTGCAAAAACCAGTTTTTATATTTTGGAGGTCATGAAACGTCGACATTCATCAACATCTTGGGTTAGATTTTTTATCGTCGCAATTCTTTAAGTTTTCGAAAAGTTAAAAAATATGTTAGTTGAGTATAGCTTGAAAATTATTATTACTATAAGAATATGTTTCAAATAAAATAGTTTTATTATAAATATATCTGCATATTTGCCATGATAAGTGATTTCATATCTCAAAGATCTACAGAGATATGATAGGAAATTATAATTTACGCATCAGACCGGAAACCTTAAAGTCATTTTGACAAAAAATTGAGGGTAGCCATTTTGTTTGTAATATTGATCAATACTTAGAAATAAAATTAAATCGAGATCGTTATAGCTGATTTTAATAAAATTAATTTTTTCTCTTTGCGTCCTTAAAGAAACTAACCTTAATTTTAGATA
The DNA here is from genome assembly GCA_902155825.1 of Timema genevievae. Taxonomy (NCBI): domain Eukaryota; kingdom Metazoa; phylum Arthropoda; class Insecta; order Phasmatodea; family Timematidae; genus Timema; species Timema genevievae. Next base: position 13,439 of record CABFWO010007894.1, on the reverse strand, counting down.
TTCAATTTCAAAAAACCAGTGGCAACCCTATAAAAACCCTAGATACCAAATATTAGCCTGATCCGTAAAATATTTTTGGCAGTACTCCGAGGTACAGACAGACGAAAGGTAATTCAAAAAACACTTTTTCTGGTTTGGGGGGTCATGAAACGTCAAAATTCATCAAAATTTTGAGTTCAATTTATTAGACATTTACAATACCCTCACTACCTGTGAGGTAATGAGAAAGTAAAAAGAAGAGAGAGGAAATGTGGTTTTTCTTGCATGTCTGGGCGCGTGGATTACTGAGTGAGTCAGAGCTGTGAGTAGTTCTTCTATAAAATAGCAATGAAGACCAAAAATGATTACAACCTTGACACACGATAGTAGACAGTCTCTGGAAGAATGGGTTGAGGGGAAACCAAATGGTGCCAATCTATCACGCCCACTGCTACATATTTTATTCATGTCATGGTTCACTCCGTAAGCCCGTGCTCATGCTTCAAGGTTAAATGATCACTAGAAGATAGGATGTTTCATTGGCTGGAAGCACGTGTTGGATTTTGTTTCGAGGCCTGAGGCTGGTTCCACGAGCAATATATTTTACACCTACACATCCAAATACTATACAACCAGGTAAATACGTCTTAGAAGATTTTAATTCTAAAGTCTAAGGTTCAGTTACCATTTCTAGCTATAATTATATGAATACATAATTTTAACTATTAAATCATACCACTTCCTATAGTTGGCCTTGTAAAGGGTTATTATGTCTACAACCTGGAAATCACTTTTGTGAAGGCTTTATCACATTTTATCAGGGGATTATTCTTTAATGAATCAGGATAATATTGAAATAAATTATGTAGCCTGAATGAAGTATTTATGTGATGCCGTACTGGACTGCACAAGGAGACTATGCGATCCGATATCACACGTGCTAATATATCACCTTAGAGGGAACTGTGTTTGTTAAAATCTGATTGGATCAAGATTGATCTAATATTATGTCCAGTGCGGAATATTTACGGTCCTGATTGAAATGAGTTTATTGAAAAATGTGTTTTCTCTTGACGGACGTACCAGAACTGCTCGGCAACTTCCGACCTATTATTGATTCACCCTAAGTTGAGACCTGATGTAAACAAAGCCACGTGGAAGACTATGCTCTGATTTGTTACTGAACGGACTTTCAACGCTATCCTCTCACTAAATAATCCCTACTACGTTTTGTATTAAACTTGTTTTAAAATATCACACAAAATTATTAGAACTAAAATCATCCCTTCATTTGATTTATAAACTATTCTTTGAGCTTTGCAAGTGCTATTTGAAAACCAACAAACCCTGACTCAGCGTTAAGGTACCCCATGGTAAGGTCCTTAATCACATGTTAGCCTCAAGTCAGCAACGATCAGTCAGCCGACAGTTCATCTCGGCAGTGTTAAGTGACGGTTGAAAGTGCTGAGTGCTTTCCCTGCATTTATGGCGTTTGCTGAGTCTGGCCAGAGCTTTGTTAAACATAGGACAGGAAATTTAAAAGCATTTAAAAATACAAAAACTCGTATTGACTTACTTTGAAATTATACTGACTATACATGGTCACGCCGGTTTAAAATATTGCACTGGTATTCTACCAATTGTGTAGGTCCTTCGCGTAGTGATATGGAAATGTTTGTTTACTTCCGGTCTCAGGTTAGGATTGGAAATTAACTGTGACGACACCTGTGCTTGTTCACGAACTGTTTGCTTCTCAAATAACACTTGAGTAACGGGTTGTAATGGTCCTTTATCCTTCGTCCCTCCCTTCTTGCCTTCTTAGGAGATTTCACCTTGGTGGCCGATACAGACAGAATGATGTTGCACCGCCTAGACATCTACTGCCAAAGATAGTGCCAATTAGATACATTTAGAATATTATCATATTAGATCGGATTCGACTATCTCAAATCATCAAAGGGATGTATAGTTATTACAGCCTACATGAATACATTTTAAGTATTTTATGGATGATTTTCATGACATCTCTTCTTTTCAAGATAATGAATACATTTAAAGGGAGCTTAAACAAAATAATTGAAACAAATATTGAACTGATTTAATTTGAACACAAAGGCTTAAATATATATCAGACTTCACTTAAAATGCAAATATAAAGATACTTTAACATTCAAGATTATGAATAATTTATTGAAGGTATGATCATTGATCAAATAAAGCAATATTCATATTCTTGATACTATCTTAATATATTTATTTTACAAAATAAGTATAATAAGCAAAGTAGGCTATATTTATATCTACTCAGAGAAAATATTTTATTCATTAATTAATATCTTTATTGTTAAATCAAACATTTTTAAACCCAAAATTTTCTTTATCGCGCTAATGTATGTTTATTTTCTCTTGTCCTGAATTAGTTTATATAAAACATTTGTCATATGTAATAAATATTTGTATCCAGACAACGAGTTATTTGGTCATGTAACACCTTCTAAACCTAGACTTATTATCCAAACAACCCATTAAACCAGTGAACCACTGATAGCCTATGTGAGATTAATCCAGATCTTCAAATAAACAGTAAGATATAAATAAATAGCTCTATTCTATAGAACCATGATTATTATTGAAGGATTGACTTGTGGGATGTTTAAAACAAGGTTCAGTAATTTAGATAATTCAAGTCACTGATAGAAGAGCACTATTAAATCAAACCTTTTACTTTCTCACAAACCCTTGAAAAGAAGCTGTTCCGAAATTATGATCACAACAAAAATAGAGTTCTAGATTTTGATGGATTTAGACCTTTCATGACTACCTGACCCAGACACAGTTTCGTCTTTCCGTCTGTTACTGGGAATAGAGCCTAAACCATTTTGTAGATCAGGCTAATGCTTAGTATCTAGGGTTATATAATGTTAGTGGAAGGTTCCGACCTTAAAATTAAGAGTAAATAAATTGATGGCAAACAGAAAATAAATTGATTTTTATTAATATATTTAATGAATTTGATTTAAATTTGTATCAATTTTAACAAAAACCCGGTCGAGTTGCAAGGGTTTTGCAACCCCTCACTAAATATACAGACAGCCTTATCTTGAACCAAATATAGATAAAAAAAACAACAAGTTCGGGGCAATTACTTCTGGGTGTATGTGGCGGAATGAGTGGATAGACCCTCTGCCGGTACTAGCAACCTGTTCCACCTTACCTGTTCCAGTTTGGCTGGCTAAAGCTGAGTGGTAGAGCACGAGAAAACAACAAAAAAAAACCCAACCCATATACAACTCTCTTAAAAAAAATGGAATCTAACTCTAACTATAATAGCAAGACTTAAATCATAATTTGTCCTACTTAGGGTGTATTAATATGGCGGCACTTACAAAAAAAAAACACACACACAGAAAACACACAGAAAAACTATGGTGATAGGTAAACTAGAGAAAAATGTACTTGTAACAAAAAAAACAATAAAGGAACCAATTATTTATTTTACTGAGCTCTTTTTTTTTAAGTGCTCAGAACAAAAAAAAACTTCCTACCTATCGGGTCGACCAGTATCATACAACATTATTATATCCAATATTTTCATCCCTGTACATATTGAAAAAAAAAAAGAAATTTGCGAGATAGTATAGCACCATTTAAGTAAACTTCTAATGTTTATACATAGAATAAAAAAATAAAATATAATATAAAAAACAATTTATAACATGAATGATCCTCGTGAAGTGCTGATCTGGGTGAATAGTGGTCCCGAGTCTTGGGCGCTCTTAAAGGCCGTAAACTGTTGAACTAATTTGAGTCTTTATATCTGTGTGTATATCATATGTATATATGCGGGGTTCACATTAATTTACCCATGAATATGACTGAAGTCGGCTTGAGTTAATAATGAATTAAGTTCTTATAAAAAAACCTCAGAAAAAAATATAGCGCTTTGTCTAACCGCCAAGCAATGAGTAGGCTCACCGTACTAATTTCGTGGAGTCTACTAATGAAGAGACTAGAGCTTAGCCCTACCGGACTTTGCCGGGTGTAAATTAACTTCCTGCCGGGCTGAGGCACACACGCGGTCTTAGCTTCAAAATTCTAGGCAAATTCACTGATTAAAATAAAAACTTTCAACAAGAAACCACGGAGCTCCAACACGAAACCTCCACTCTCGGCCGGAACTTTAGCTCCTCTAACCTACCCTTGCAGGAATCTTCCCGCCTAGGACGCTTTCCTCACGTCTTCTCAGAAAATGCACCAAAGTTGCCCGAAATAGGCGGCAAGATACCCGCAAAAATACTACATTTTCATTGAGACTTAATTTCATTCAAATACAAAGATAGTAAAAAAATCTTAAAATTAACAAAAGCAAAATCCTGCTTTCATAAAAATCTACAAAACATTTATAGCCTTACTCATTAAGAAAATACTGCCCACCCAAAAAAACAACAATAATAATAATACACTCTTTCTCCCTCTACCATTTCGCGGCATAAAATGCTCGCCTAGCAACACGCTCGTGTGTCGGGTTCGCGAACTACTTAACTAATCAAGATAGCTCCCATAAAAGAAATTTATAATTAATGAAAATAAGCCAAAAAGGAAACCATGATAGAAAATGACTACAAAATAAGGTAAGTAATAAAATAATGCAAATATTCAATTTCAGATACGTTTAGTTTTTTCCATAGATGTAAACTACCAGGGAACCACCTTAAATTGTTAATATCCCCGGGTACCAGCAAACAAAATGAACGTGCTGCCAGGGCGGCCATTACTCACACTACTCTAAGATAAATATATAGATATAAAAAAATCAGATATCATAATTATTACAATTAAGATAAAAATTAAGATTAAAAAAATAAAAATAAATCAGGAATTTTTCAAAATTCTCACACAATTCACTCTATAAGCTTATAAATATAATGATGTATCGATTTTGTTTCACAAAAATGACTTTGATGCTCGATTACATAAATTTATACCGACAATAATTTTGATAATATCTCCGAAACACTTTGACACACCAAAAAACTTGTCGTTGAAAAGTTGTAGACCTATTAAATACCTATATAAAAATTATTTGAGCAAATATATTATAAGAACAATATTGGCTAAGTTATAGGTTGATTTATATTTTAAATAGATTTTTGGGAAATGAGGATTTGAAGATCACTGAACCAAATAATATACACGGTTATTAACAAGGTCCGAATTTTGAAGACCTGAAAATCATGTATAAATTACTTTTAACAACACCTAAATATTTTTAAAAATGACTTTAATAATTCAAAAATTGGCCTAAGAATATGAACAAAGAGTTATATCAAAATGCATAGAACTAAATTAAACATGAAGTGTACTTCACAAATGTAAACTAATATATATATATATATATATATATATATATATATATATATATATATA
>CABFWO010007893.1:3032-21739 GCA_902155825.1 Timema genevievae | reverse complement strand
AGAGCAACTAATAAGGCGCATCTTTGGGAGTATCTTGGGTGCAGAGTTACGCCATTTCTAGACTTGCGCCAGAGCAGAATTGCACTCGTTAGTGAATCCAGACCCAGGTGCTTAAAACGCTCGCATATATTGGACCATGTGATGCATATTGACTTATTCAACTGACGTTTACGCGGCGTCAAAACTGCCGCTCTTTCAACGTCCATATAGAATGGGCCTTATAGTCTAGCAAGAAAGCATCTAGAATTTTCTACTTTTCATGAAGTTGCACCATCTTTCAACAGCTTTTAAAATAAGAAAAAAAAAGTGCCAGTACAGTTAACTAGGAGTGCCTTGTTATGGACATTATACTCGGAAGAGGGGTTGAAACTTGTTAACAAAGCAAACATTTTACTACGGCGTCACAAAGACTTGTCAACAATATAAAAAATAAAAGGACCCTCAGACTTGTTAAATCAAGAGATATTGGGCTAAAGTGAATAAAAATTAGCAACCGCTTTATCTAGGCCTTTTTTTAAAAGACAACACCTCAGTTTGTGTGAATAAAGTAAAATATCACTGGCTGTTAAAAAGAGTTCACTAAAAGCAATCTAGATATCTCTGGATTTTCTAGTGTTCACTTGAATTTACAATTACTTTTCTAGTATTTCTAGTTAACACTTAAAATATGGTTGAATAAAGCTAAGTCATATCTTAAAAGTCTAAGAGAAGTCTAATGAAATTATCAGTCAAATAGTCGAAGCTGTTATTAATTTTAGGGAGGTATTCACCATCCAGATATTATATTCTGAAAATTGAAAAATGACACCTGGACACGGGAATCGAATCAGGGACCTTTGGCTTAGTACGCCAATGCTCTAACCACTGAGCTATCCAGGAGTCATCCCGTGTCCAGGGTCATTCTTCACTCATATTTTAAGGCAGAGTATATGATGGACGTGCGTAAATAGTCAGCTTTCCTCCCTAAAATTAATAACAGCATCGGCTATTTGATTCTTAATATTATCCGTACAATTATAATAATAATTGTACAAGTGGCAGTAACAAGCCAACTACTGAGTCGAAGATGGCTGTGTTATCTGATAGCTCGTGAATAAAGCTGACGATTTCCGCACGTCCATCATAGACTTTGCATTAAAATATGAGTTAAGAATGACCCTGGGCACGGGACGAATCCTGGATAGCTCAGTAGTAGAGCATTGGCGTAGTAAGCCATAGGTACCGGTTTCGATTCCCGTGTCCAGGTGTCATTTTTCAATTTTCAGAATAAACGGCCTGTGTTTATATAGTAAAATAGACCCGGTGCTAAAAACATGAAAAGAGAACCCGAGAAACTGTAACATAATTATCTATGATCCCCGGAGGTGAAGAAAAAATAACGTTACAATACCTTCAACTACAAAACTAGCACTAGTTACTATTTAGTTATTTAATTATGTTGGTTATCCTGTGTAGAATCAGTCTTGATCAACATTTAATAAATATTTTGCTAAACTTACAACATTCAAATAAAAAAAATCCGTTACTATTTCATATTGTCTACTAGAAATATTGTTTTAACCATCTTATTTTTCATTTTAAAGTATGAACATTAACTTTTACAAGCATTAAAATTTCAATTGAAATAAATTTCGTAATAAGATAATTTCTAGTGAGAACCATACAGCCAAATAGAATGGAATTGGAACAGGAGAAATAATCATGCATGAAATTTTATTTTATTTTTTATTCTTTGTAATTGCCAATGCAGTTTTAAAGTATTTAAAAACATACATGTTAAACTATTTTCATTATTTTTCTATTATTTTTTATTTGAGTATTGTTATTTTTTATAATAATGTTTTTAAATTGTTATTTATAGTTTAAAAACCAATACTTGCATTTTTAAACTTTTTTCAAGAGTATTTACTAAAAATGAGTTTAATTCTTATTTTAAGAACATGTGTTGTTGTTTTGATATAATTTTAAAACTTCACATAGGTATGTTTTATGTTTGTTTTGACTGGGGACATTATACATATACTATTTTACTTTTAAAATAAACAAATACACATGATTAAAAATGTAAAATTATGAATATACTCGAACTTAACTTGAACTCATGGCTTTTTGAAATATTTGACTCTAATAAAAACAAATCATGCTGGCAGATCACTCAATACAAACCTTGTCTGCATTCAAAGCCATACACTTGGTGGCTGCGGTATAATTAATAGTTTTGTAAATAGAGTTTAATTAAAATCATAGTAACCAAGGCTTCAATGACCTGTTACTGGCATCAGAGTTACAACATTATACTGATTGTAGCTATGACCTTTTCTGTGGCTCTATTATTATAATTATATCAACAATAATAATGGTTACATTTTTTATTATCAATGTTGTTGTCTGAAATGTAGGTTTATTTTTCAAGAAAAGGCTATTAGAGGCACGATTTGTTAAGTATATTTATTTATTGCTTCACTCACTCAAGGTATATACAACATTAACTGATCTAATAACCGCATTGGTGGGCATGCAGACTAATCGTCAATCTCACCTAGTCTAGTCGTAGATGAAGAGATCGGTGTTCAAATCCTAGCCGAGTGTAATGATGTTTTTTTCTTAAATGCTTTTTCACATTATTACTTTTCGAAAAAATTCTGCCTTTCTCATCTCAAACCCATTAATGCAATTTAAATGCGGACAGCTCAGATGGAAGTAAAACGCGATGATAAAACTAGATTAAAATTACACGGAAAAGGAGGTGAATTTAAATTAAAACTACCTGCATTTGCCTGGAGAAGGATGGGAGGGAACCAAAGCCGTAGTCAGGTGGGGTTCAAACCCCCCCGAAATTTTATGAACAAAATATATATGGCTTTATTTATGGTTAAAACAATATGAAAGTTAAGGTACAAGTACAAATTAGGGGGCTGTGTTACCATAAAAAGCACTTTAGAGAGCTTCCATAGGTGTTTAATATTTAGAATTGTTCCTATTTTTCGTCGGTTAGGGGGTTATGTTACCATAAAGAAACACTTTAGAGAACTTCTAGAGCTGTTTATATCTGGAATTTGTCCTAGCCTTTGGCAGTTAGGGGGTAGTGTTGCCATAAAAAACACTTTAGAGAGCTTCTAGAGCCTTTTAATAATTAGAATTTGTCCTAGACTCCATCAATTGGGGGATGGGCCCACCAAACCCCCCCTTAAATTATTGGCTGGCTACGGCCTTGGAGGTATCCGCTCAACCTCTTGGGTCAGAACAAGGAACGTAGCTCGTTCGGGGAGTTGTTTAATACTACTCACCAAAAATGAAAAACCTTAGACTGTGTCTTGAAACGTGTTGGATAACACAACAAGCAACGTGTTGATTACTAAATGGTTTCACACTCTCCCACCATCTAAGTGTGGGTACATTTTCTTCATGTTCTGCCTTCCTCCTCCCCACCCTATTAACGTAAAGTGTGAAAAACCTGAACGGGTAGTAAGACTCTATGGGGGGGAAAACCCCAAATAAAATAGCATCAATTACGAAACTGTGAATTAAAATAACACTTTAAATACAAATTAATGTAAAGTCACGCGATTGGACTCTACATCCCAATTATATCAGTTTGATTAATTAGATATTTAATTTAACCCTTACAATCTGGAGTTTGACCTTCGACGTGCGATAGCATAATTGACAGATAAGTGAGCCAAAAGTGGCACAGATATCAAACTTTGGCCCAGCTTTTCAGTGGTGTAATCAGAATTTAGTGAAAACGAGGGATGGGGCCGTATTTAATGGCAATGGGATTCAGTGTTGTAGATAGGGGATAATTAAGGAGGGTTGGAGAGTGGGGGAGACAATCCTCACTAATTTAAAGGATTTTTTTGCGCAGTGAATGCCTTCAGAGACTATTTAATAATAGGGTTTTAGTGGTAGTTGAGGCCACTCTACTGTTTGGTTGTCAATGTTTTTGTAATATTATAGCACTCTCATAAATGGCTAGTATAAGTTCAAGAATAAAACCTTGGTTGGTTTTTTAGGAGGGTGGAGTATAGAAGAAATGCAATCTCATTTTCATGGAGGGAGAGTGTGAAATAATTTCTAAAAAAATCATCTTTGTACACCCGTTTGGGATTTGAACCCCGGCTTGTACTTGCGCACTGATCTCAAGGTAGATGGTTCAATTCATGGCGAGAACATAAAATTAAACGTGTAACTCGAACAGGTGGTGCTAAAAAACATAATATATACAAAACTAAGAAGATAGGTTCATTCTTTTTTTTGTAAAATGTAAATTATTTGTTGGGATGGGAGGGTTGTATTTTTTCTAGATTTAGGCAAAGTTTATGGCGTGTGTGTGTGTGTGTGAGTGAGAGTACGTGTATATATATATATATATATATATATATGCATTGCTTCGGCCAGGTGGAGTACGGATAAACACTATTTATTCTGTCAACTGGGGCAAGGATGCTCGCCATTGCTTTTAGTCAAGGTAACGAAAGGTACAAAATGCACTGTGAAAGCATTTTGGTTCTCCTTCCAAAAGAGTGTTGGTCATCCGTGCATATAATAGCTTTTCAAAATTACCACCATGTATTTTGAGATGCGTTGCATTATATTGCAGTGTACTCGTTGCAACATGCCTGCATCAACAATAATTATACAAGCAGCATACAATTTGGCTGTGAGATTGTCTCTATAGGTGACGGGATCTGACTTCCCTCTATTATTAAAGGTAAAGAGCCTTGTGTGTGTGTGTGTTTGTGTAAGAGATACTCTAGTGGTAGTGTGCTGGTTATTAGGTGGTGAGGTCTTTTACAATCTAATATTATGTCATTTGTAATAGGATGAAGGGCATGAATTAGTAACGCACATGGAAATACCTAAGGCCGAATCATTCGATTGGATAAAGAACGGAAAAAAAATCATGAAAAAACAAAAGCAAGTGAATCTTACACTGACATCCCAACCAGTAGTGTGACCTTTTATCAAATTCCCAAAATATAAATTGAAATATGAAGAAGACATTCATGTATGATTGAAGCTCGTTCCTATAATCTCATGAAAGTATCCAAGCAAGATTGAAGCTTGTTCCTATAATCTCATGAAATTATTCAAGCAAGATTGAAGCTCGTTCCTATAATCTCATGAAATTATTCAAGCAAGATTGAAGCTTGTTCCTATAATCTCATGAAAGTATTCAAGCAAGATTGAAGCTCGTTCCTATAATCTCATGAAATTATTCAAGCAAGATTGAAGATCGTTCCTATAATCTCATGAAAGTATTCAAGAAAGATTGAAGCTCGTTCCTATAATCTTATGTAAGTATTCAAGCAAGATTGAAGCTCGTTCCTATGATCTCATGAAAGTATTGAAGCAAGATCGAAGCACGTTCCTATGATCTAATGTCAGTAATGATACAAGATTTGAAGCACTACGCAATAATCTCATGTCTGTATAATGTGTAGAATGATTGATGCAAGATTGAGGCATATCCCCGTCATCTAATGTTCGTAAGGTTCATTTTTTCGGTCTTCCATACCAGAGAAGGTTCACACACACACACACACACACACACACACACACACACATCTGCTGGTGTCACGAGCCAAGTGGAGTCTTGGCCGGACTCTGGTCTGTCCTCTCTTCGTGGTCACACTCCCGCACCATGCCAGGCGGCCAACACACAAGGTCATCCTACTGTCCAATGGATAATTCAGCCCAATGGATACTGTGTTTGACTCTAACCTGGCAGTTTTAGCCCAAATGATAATCTGCCCGTCTTTATCCTGGTACATTAGGTCCAGCAGGTATAGCTTAAAATAGTTAGCCCAACGAATAGTATGTCCGACTCTTACCTGGAATAACTCGGCCCAACAGAGACTGGCAGATCTGGTCCTATTGACAATGGGCCAGAATCTAACTTGGCAGATCTACCCTCACGGATGATACTCCTGAGTGTAGTCGAGCAGATTCAAACCAGCCTCGATAGTAGCTGTTATCTCCATAGTTGGTTGTTTACTTAAAAAGAAACCATTTTACATCATATTGTCCTATGTTGAAGAATTTAATTTACGCATACTGGTATTAATGCAGTCTAAGACGTCGTGCTCGCAATATACTGGATTGCTGGTGATAGGTGTTTCTAAATTAGAACCTCAGTATTGTGCAACTGGATACGGCTTCCCAAATGAGATATCTTCTAGTCTGGGTCATTCTAAACTCCTATCAACATTAATAAAGCCTAATTTATAGTGCAAGTTCCAGGCACAGATTTGTCTGAATGCCAAACCCTTCCTTCACCTCTGACAAGACGTGTATTGATCACAACTTGTGAACGTGAGGAATGCCAGGCCTCCACCATGGTTCGGATCCCACGTTAAACTGTAGGTCCTCCATTTCATCTCACAACCATCCTACCATTACACATTAACGTAAGTGCGTACAACCCGAACGGGTAGTAAGACACGGTGATGATGATAATAATAATAATAATAATAATAATAGTAATAGTAGTGGTAGTAATGATAATACTAATAATAATAATAAAAATAATAAAAATTTAAAAAAATTAATAAATAATAAAAACAATAAAAAATAAATAAAAAATAATAATAAAAATATTAATAATAAAATAATGATGATGATAATGATGATGATAATAATAATAATAATAGTAATAATAATAATAGTATAGTGCAAGCTGGAGGTTAGATGCCAGAGGCTTGCTTAGCGGGAGAATGAGACAATGGAACACATATAATTTAAACTATGTGTCTATACTGAAAGCAGCTTGAGAGTTCCCGTGAACAGATCTATCTTGAGAACTAGCCGAGCAATTCGACTAGTCGAATAAAACCGCTCAGTACTCAGGCGGAAACCGTTCAGTTAACAATAACATTCTATTATTTGATTTTTAATCATGAATAGTGATAAACTTCTCAGTGATGTCTTACAAAAAATAACGTTGGGGGATCCTATTGACGCCTCCAAAAATATTTGGGCGTAATGAAAAGACTTTGGTGAGAAATACGTATCTTATTAAGTTCATGAGCCAAGCAAGATCTATAAGCACTAGTTATATAATCAAGTTTTAGTTATTATCTCTAGTTAAATAAATTTCTTACAGAATTTTGACAGTAACATCATGAAACAAGGCACTTCAACGTGATTGTCATTGACTCGGATACATCCTGATTTTGGTAGGAAGAACAGTAGTTACTAAAGTTACTTAAACAATATTTTAACATATTCATACATCAAGTAATGTTATCCTCAGCTATCACTTTTGGTAGATTTTACCAATAAAATAACACAAACAATATGGTAATATGTTATCAATGTCATCTGCAAAGAAATATATTTGAATTTTGTAAACTATTCTTCCAATCAAAATCAGTTTATGTATTTCCTGCTATGTGAACACCGCAATACTTGCCACTACCCCGCTAAGCAAGCCTCTAGCCTTTAGCCACCAAATAAATCGCTTGCACTATAAACGAGGCCAAATGGTTCAATTTCCATTAAGTAGCCTTTATCTCCTCTATCAATTCATACATAAACAGTAGATATAATTATACTGTACAATATATAGAATATGTATACAGTATATATACTGTATATATAATATGTCTACTGGGCCTATATATACACATACAATACAGTGTATACATAGTGTGTGTGTGTGTGTGTGTGTGTATACAGTACTCGCTTTGCTCGTTGGGGACTCCGCCCCCAAACCCACAGTCATCAAATTTGGCACGATTATGGCAATTGGATGTGCCAATATGCCTGTCAAATTTTATTATTCTAGCTGGCCCACAAGTGTGTCAGAAAATTTAAAAGATGTGTGGAAAATGTGCAAAATTTAACTAAAATCAAAAAATCTAGCTCTATCTCGCCAAATTTGTAGCTGCTGGTACAATCCGTTTTTTGATAGGTCTTACCGTTTACCCACAAAAGACCTCCAAAGAAAGGTCCGCACCGACTTTAAAGTTGTTCCACCATTTTGAATTTTTTTTTCTGGGGTTAAAAATTAAATTTTTTAACTTTTTTTTTAATTTTCCCGTGGGAGGATAGAAGCTATAAGTTTGCCAAATTTCAAGTTTCTAGCTCATCTGGAAGTGAGTAAACAATGTCAGTGAGTGAGTGAGTCAGCCATGTGGCTTTATAGTAGTATGATATAATTATACTGTATATTATATAGTATATATAATACTGTATTATATATAGAGTATATAAGTCTGTGTTATTAAGAAGAGCATATATACTACTGTATAGTAATATATTTAATACTGTATTATAGTATATATTTATACTATATATGCACAGCTTATATACTGTATAATATATAACTATAGTATATGTACTATATATATATTGTATACATACAGTGTCTATATAAATGCTATATATGCTAACTATATATATATTGTATGTATACTATTACAACGTCTTATGCCGGGATCACGATCAGCTTAACGTTAACTTAACGTAACTTAACGTAACTTAACGTAAATGACCTCCTCGTGTGTTTAAATGGAGGTGATCACGATGCAGTTAACTTAACATTGACTTGCAGTTAACTTAACGTAAGAGAGACCAATGTTTACTCTTTAGCGTAAGTTCTAGTGATCAGACATTGAAACAAAATGATTTAACTAAAAATAGGAAAGCTAAATTTATCAAAATTTTTGTTATAGATATTTATTATATCGATTGAAAACTGTAAACATTCACAGATCATCACTGTAAAACTAGTACAAATCACAGATCATACTCGAGAATGAAGATGTTTGGCTCGAGTTGTTACGTTAAGTTACGTGAATCGTGATCACATATACGATAAGTTAACTTTAAGTTACCTTTAAGTGAACGCTACGTTAAGTTGATCGTGATCCCGGCATTAATTTAGACATACGTAAATCATTTACTGAACTGAACTATATTTTTGTTGGTAACTTTAACCAATATCAAAACAAGGATGAAAATAACGTTAGTGTGAGTGCACATCATACATTTCGTAATAGCTATTTAGCGAGTTATTTCTTACTAATTATTTCAGTAAATCTTTATCTACCAAATTAAATACAAAAAACTCTCTGGTGTGTGCGTGTGAGGAGGGGAAAGAGGGGGCGCACGGAAAAAAATAAACCATCATAATCGACTTCCTTGCAGGACAATCGCATGCGATGGTCCGCGGACAGATTGCGCTGATAATCGCGACCAGTTCTACTTGCTCAGGCGCCGATTTGTCGGCCAATAAAAACAGTGGAATATTACAGACAAGTTTTATAAACATCTTATATCACGGGGCATGTTTTAATAACAAACTCCCAGACTTGAACATTTTACATGACATTCAAGACAATGGGTCACAAGTTCAATCGAGTCCAACCAAGACCAATTTAAATATCAATTAGTGATAAAATGTTATTGTCAAATATATTTGCTAAAATAAATAGCGTTTGATGAAGAAATGCTAGCAGATTATACCGCACTGAAACGATCTTTTTTTTATCTGATTAACGGATTAAATGTTGTGCTTCATTATGGATATTCTAGGAAACTAATTCTGAACCACTTCGGTGGCCGCGCTACACTCGTGTTAAACTAGACTGCCAAACACGGGGAGATCGGGGTTTGGTCCCGGTCGGGTGCATTGAGGGTGCATTTTCATAACTTGTTATCCACTCTCCCATCACCCAAATGAGGGTGCACTTCCTCTCAATTAAACTTCCCTAACCCATTAGTGTAATTAGCAGATAGGCTTGTAACCCGAACTGGTACTAAGACGTGGTGCCAAAAAAACTAATTCTGTAAGAAGAGAGAGAAAATTATGGATCATAGATAAAATTATTCCAATGTTGATATCTCAAGGGACCTTTAGTAATTTTACCAAACTTGTTGCTAATCCATGGGACTCGTTGCCTTTCCACAAGACTTGTTGCAACTCCGCGAGGCTTGTCAATATTCCACAGTAATTGTTGTCATTCCTTGGGACTTGTTGCGATTCCTTGCTTCTTGTTTCCATTCATTGGGACTTGTTTCCATTCGTTGGGACTTGTTTCCATTCATTGGGACTTGCTTCCATTCGTTGGGACTTGTTTCCATTCGTTGGGACTTGTTTCCATTCGTTGGGACTTGTTTCCATTCGTTGGGACTTGTTTCCATTCCTTGGTACTTGCTGAAAATCCATGGTACTTATTGCCATCCCACGAAACATCTTGCCATTCCACGTGACTTGTGGCCATTTCACTAGATTTATTGATATTCTACGATATTTTTTGAAACTCAACGGGAAGTGTTGACATTATACGAGATTTGTCGATATTCCACATGACTTGTTGACATTTCTCCAGATATGTTGATATTCAATGTGCCTTGTTGACATTTCACAGGATCTTTCCTTTGTCTGCGTGCCCCCTGGGGAGGGTGATTTTTGGTTTAACACTGGTAAAATTGTACTTTTCTTGTAAAGTGATAAATTGGTGGTCGTAAGACTGAGTGTTGTGTTTATTCTATAGGACTGGGTTATATTTAAGGGTTGATTCTGAAATAATCAGGGGTTTTAGAAATCCATAATCTAATACGACTAATAGTAGGCGTATATACCTATAAGACATATATTTTTTAAACATATTTTTTAATAAATGCAATCTTGTTTACATGTTCAATTAATTGTTTTGTTTTTTTCCTCTCTTTTGGTGAACCACACCAGCCATGAAAACCTTGACCGCACATACAGATACACAAGTATATACACTACATGGCTAAAACTCACAATCCACTTGATATGTTTAATTCGTTGTGTCACATTTGATTCATAAATATTTTAGAAGTGTGCCCAAACAAAACAAAATATGGTTAAGATGTACGAAATTTGTATTTAGCGACACGAAAATACGTGCAAATATCACCTCGAATAAACTATTTTTAAATAATAATGTTTGCGGAACAGTAAATTCATGGTTTACTCAGAATTTAGTAATCTATCATGGAAACATTATATCCACGCACGTAAACTCCTTTCACGGTAGGAATTACTCTCTGAAAGGTCTTTTTTCTTACCAATATCCTACTATATAATAGATTTCTGGTAGGGAAAAAGGCCTTTCAGAAAACAATTCCTACGGTGAACAGACTTTATCTAGAATCCACTATCGGGTAAAGTGGGGCTTAGAGAGGGAAGGAGGGGGATCTAGAATACTTACCTATATCTCTAACATTCTCATAGCTCACATAGGTGGGCACACGGACCAGGTGTCAGGCTCATTTAGTCTGGTTGGCTGGTGATGGGGAGGTCGGGACTTGAGTCTCAACAGATTGGATATTCCTGAACTATTTCACACTCTCTCTCTTCACGTACATATGGGTACATTTCCTCTCAATTTTACCCTCTTCTTTCCTGACCCATGATTGTCAATATACGCATAGCATGTGACGAGTAGTAAGAAGCGGTGCACAAAGAAATACGGAATGGGTGTTATTTGTTGTAAAGAGAAAATTATAAATATTTTCACTGTGTATTTTGTGTATTTCCTTTCCTTGTCTAAAGAAGTTGGTAACCTGGCGGTCTAGGGGTAAGGTGTCGGACTTCTGTGCTAGAGGTCCGGTGTTCAATCCTCGGTCCCGGCACAGATTTATCTGAATGCCAAACCCTTCCTTCACCTCTGACAAGATGTGTATTAATCACAATTTGTGANGTGTATTAATCACAACTTGTGAATGTGTGGAATGCCAGGCCTCCACCGTGGTTCGGATCCCACGTTAAACTGTAGGTCCTCCATTTCATCTCACAATCACCCTACCATTACACATTAGTGTAAGTGCGTATAACCCGAACGGGTAGTAAGACGCGGTGCTAATAATAATAATATTTTGGTCGCCATGCTATAAGTAGATATAAGTGTGAGAATATAACTTTTTAATTTATTTCCTTTACTATATCTCTTGTTGCCACAACCAAGAAACATAAAACATTATGGTTTTACTAATATTTTTTGTTATTTCAATGAGATAAGAAAAAGCCAATTACACAGTAATCCTTTGGGAAGTATTATTAGAATCGTTTGATAACACTTTTTATATAATTATATAATAAAAGGCAAAACCCACCCACTGAGTCACTCATCACCGTATTTCCCCAAACACTGGGACTGGAAACTTGAAATTGTGTGTGAAGGTTCTTTTTAGGCCCTAGGGCAAGAGGCAAGACGGGTTTTTACGAAATTTGATCTCCAAGGGGTGACAAAGGGGAGTTGAAATTTTTTCATCAATCATTAATTTATTTTTTGAACCAGCGGACATAGAGCCTTGAAATATAAGATGCAGGTTACGTTCTAGAATTGGGTTAGATGCTTTTAAGTGTTTTTTCAAATTTCTTCCCCTAAAAGGCTGGGGAGTAGCAGAAAAGTGTGCGACTTACTGACTCACTAATCATCGTATTTATCCAACCCCAGGGCCTGTAAACTTGAAATATTGCTTGGCAGCAAGGTAGGAAATTGACCCAAACAACAACAAAAAATGTAAAATTGTGAAATTTCAAAATGGGGCTTTAGGAGATTTGGTAAAAAAACTCTTAGATATGGTAAAAAATCAAAATTCAGTGGACAGGTAGATAGATAGATCCAGATATCCCAAACAATATTAAAATTTGAGATTTATAAAAAGTGAACTGGAGAAAAGGAGTTGGGGAGGAGGGGGGGGCTCAAATTTCTAAAGCTAGTGTTAAACATCTACTTCACAGTATGATACAAAACTTAAATTTGGCAGGCATGTCAGATGACCGTACCAAATAAATATCAATGGATGCAAATGTTTAATTTTTAAATCTGGACTTTTTGAAACGGAGAGAGAAGGGGCCTTAACAGAAAAATACACTTTCATGTGTCGTAGACAATTTAAATTTGGCAGGCAGGTAGGAGAACAACTTCAGATAACCTAGTTCGTCTTAAAATTAATAATAATAATAATAATAATAATAATAATAATAATTAGCAATAATTAGCAATAATAGTAATAATTTCATCAGCCAGCCATACACAAGCTAGGTAACCTCCTGATATGGACGCCGCCTTAAAAACACTTCAGATAGCTTCTAGAACTGTTTTTTATTTAGAATTTTTTCTAGCCTCCATCAATTGGAGGATGGGCCCACCAACCCCCCCCCCCGAAATTATTGGCTGGCTACGGCCTTGGCTGTTATGATGATAAGTGACTGTTAAAAATTGTTTGAACAAATGCTTAACGTGAAATAGGTGCTAATAGTACAATATTTCTGAGCGTTTAAAGGTCACGGCTATTTGCTTTAGCGTAAAAGACTAGTGAAGGGAAGTCCTGGCCGCTGATTGAAGAACTTTAGTCGCTGACGGACTTCCGTTCGTCTTGATGCCCGGGCGATAATTACCTCGTGAAAGACCAACTAACGTGGTATTTATTAGGAAAACAAGGCGTAATCAAGCACTTAAACTTGTACGTAGTTTAGAAATAGCGCAGGTCTAGTTTTCACTGATGTTTAATTACAAAAGCATGCACTGACGAGAGGCTACTGTTCGTTCATTAGAAAATTAAACAATCAGGGGCGCTGACTTGTGAAAATTATTGGGGTGGGGGGGAGGTAGGGTCTGGGTTTATGGGGGTGGGTCTGGAGGTGGGGGTCCTCCCCCGACAAATTTAAAAAAATTAAGGGCTCAAAACTTGATTTTTGGGACTATTTAGGACTTAAGTCTTGTTTTGTTTTTTTAAATTCAAACCTATTAATTTAAACAGCTTGATACAACAAAGCTGTGTTTGGATATATCCTACTACAAAACAATCTTTCTCTTCTCGGATGCAGAAGGAGATGTGTGAAATAATTTGAAACATCGGAAACATACTATTCACAGAGTATCCTAAAAGTTTTATTGAATAGAATATTAAAATAAAATAAGCAAGAAAATATAAATGCTATACTCACTATTTAAATAATCAAATAAAATATCAAAGAAATACTCAACAAAAGTATATCAAAATGACTTCAGAATAAAGCAAAAGTTGTTTTACGCACTGGGTTGCTTTTGATGAACTCATTTACAAGTCGTCTGGGATCCAATTTGTCCAGCACAGCTTGATGTGTGTTTAGGTACTGTTATGTTTTGATGCATTTAAAATATTGAGGGGCTTTGCCCCTCGCCAACAACATTGGGGGAAACGGGCCCCCCAAGCCTCTTTGAGTCGGCGTCAGTGTAAACAGTGATATATATTTTTGTCTATTAATAAAAAGTAACTAATACATCGTTATTTGAAAGCGTTTTCAATTAAACGTATTTTGCGTAGGCCTGCGTATTAAACGTACATGCGAAGTTAAAAAAATAGACTAAATTGTTTCAAAATTATATCAAGCTTATTATTTATACTTACATAAACAATTTTCTGAACAAAATTCTGTTTTCGTTGGTAACATTAATAATTATTCCCAAACCATCACACGTTGGACCAAATGTCAGTCCCTCCGGTAACGGGAGGTCAGGGTTAAAACTGCGACTGGGTATTACTGAGGGTGCTTTTCTAAATGGTTTTCCATTCTATCTCAAAGCCAATGCGGGTAGATTTTTCTAAATTTTATCTTCCTCATTCTTGATAATAGTACAGTAGTGTTATAAAATTGTAATAGCCCGGATGAGTAGTAAGATTAAGAGCAAAAACAACTATTTTTTATTCCAAATCACAGCCCTCTTCGTGGGCCGCAAAGTCTTAAGCTTCATTCTCGTAAAAGACTGGATTTCCCATGACAGGGAGATCGATGTTCGAATACCTGTCCTCAGGATTCCAGTCTATTGAGAGGGTGAATTTTCCTACATGATTTTCCACTCTACCTCCACGTAAATGTGGGTACACTTCCTTTAATTTCAACCTTCCTCATCCCTAACATGTTAGCGAAGGAAATGCAAAAGTGTACCTAGCGGGTAGTAAGACGCGGTGCTAAATCTAAAACAAGGCTGAAAACAAAGTGCGTATGAGCGAGCACCATATTTTTCTTAGTAGTTACTTCTTTGGTTATTTAGTGAGAGCCACCATCTTTGTTTCAGTACAAGCTCCTCTACTAAATTAAGTAATTAAATCAAATTGGTGGGCCCGTGGGTTTAAAGCGTCAGTCTCGTATTGTCTGTTCCTCCCGAGGACATGAAGGTCCGCGTTTGAATCCTGATCAGCGTGGTTTTTCCTAAATTGTTAAATATGGTTTCCCACTCTCTCTCCACGAATGTCTGAATACATTTTCAGTAGTTGTTACCCTTACCCACCAGTTAAATTAGATGTGAAGCCCGGGCGTGTATTTGAACGTGGTGCCACAATACCATCCTCATGTATGAGGTGAGGTCCTCCTTACATTCTACGCTGTCCTCGCGTGTGTAAGAATACTCGGGAATCACGGGGTTCACCTCCTCCACTGATTGGCCGCTTGGCGACGATCACGCGTAGAGCGCGCGCCGGTCGGTCGAATGGTTGGGGTTAATGGATGGCGCCACTAGACCCAGTAATCGTCAGTGTCAACTCCGCGCTGTTTCGACAATAACATACGGTGTGTACTCTGCCGGTCCTCCACCAGTAGCTCTGCTTCCTTCGCGCGGCAAAGATACGACCTTCTCGTTGTACATAACGTCAAACATTACAGCTCTTCATTCTGGAGCTTCACTCGTTGCTAAAACATGTTCACTGGAAAAAGTTGTGTTTGGTTTTATTGAAAGTTTTATTGTTTCAGTTTGTTTTAATTTTCTATATTAATCGTTATGTGCTTCGAAAGATTTTAAACTACTTGAAGACTTTTCTTAGGTGAGTTTTGTTGGTTTTTGGTTAATAGTAAGTCTGTACAGGTTTTGTAAATTGTTTGCTATACTTTTAAAATTTGTTTACACTCAAATATAATTGAAAATTGGTATAAAGAGTTGCGAACAATTTTGTATACGTTATGTAAGATGACTGGGAATGAATAAACCGGCCGGTATTCAAAGAATCGGGTTGCTATGCTTAAACTTGGGTATCTTTGCAAATATTTTGATATATTTTAAACATATGCTTGTGCATATATTCCATTGATAGATAAGTTTTTAAGTGAACCGGTCAATTTAAATTAGAAATAGACCTATATTTGAATTTGCCGTTCTAATTTGAGGTTCAAGATTATTTCCATTATACTTTGAAAACATTTTGGGTAAAAGTTAAAACCTTTTTTTGACATTTTGGAATGTAGACCTATACAGAAAACCTTATGGCTAGGATTATTTCAGGATTATTAACATGTTCTGGACCTAATAAACAATATTATATCTCTTAATTAGATTTAAATTTTGTGCATATAGCTATGTATAATTTTGTTGATGTTTATTTATGTATTTTCATTTTATTCTGATCTCAAAATGCTATATAAAACTCGTCTGAAGTACCAAAATTAATTTTAATGTTAGCAAATAAGTACATCTCTACATTATGTTGTTATTTTGTTGTATTCGCTATAGGCGATAGGCTATTATGTTCATTTCAAAGTCGACATATTTATAGACATTTTATGCCACAGGGCATGCTCTTGGGCTAACCTTTCACAATTAGTAGGATTGGACATTCAAGCAAGTCTTGAATTATTTTTAACAATTTATTTGTAATTTGTGAAACTATTTGCAAACTAGTTTAAAGTCTGTTCATTGTAGGAATTGTTTTCTGAAAGTCCTTTTTCCCTACCAGAAAGCTATTATATAGTAGGATTTTGGTAGGAAAAAAGACCTTTCAGAGAGTAATTCCTACCGTGAATGGAGAATAGATCAGGCCTGAGCAGATTTTTGGGATGAAGGGCTGCATTTAAAATTTAAATATATGAGTTGCCAAGTAAAATACCATATTTCGCTAAGTAAACGCAATTGATCTTAACATAAAATTATATACAACATAAAAAAGAAGACAAGTTTAAAAAAAAAGAGATCTTATGACTTAAATACAATTTTATCCTATCTTTAATCGGTTCCTTAGTGTCAGGTGTAAATGTAGTAGACTATTTAAAATTATTGAAACTGCTTATAAATGTTCATCAGTGTGTTCTATAGAAATTGAATACTCTTCCATACGAATTTTTTTATGATTCTGGTGTTTTTAGCACTTTTTTATATATAAATAATTTATCTTTCATAAAAATATGTGACAGGCCGTAATTTGCCTAATATTTCTCTAGAGTCTAGACCAACAACCTTTTGTTCCAAAATAAATGTTGTTGGTGAACTTCTTTAATATTTTGACTGCAATATAAAAATACTATCACACCTCACAATGTATTAAAGTCATTATTTCTGTACTTTATTCAGATTAGGGATTTTAGGGGCATTTTTAATTTTGTGTGACCGCTTAGAAAAAGGGACTTTTGTAATCGTCAAGAAAATGTAATTCGAGATTTTTTATCGATGTCTAGGTTTAATAGCCCCTAAAACCGAAAAAGTGGTTTTCATGCCGTCTGTTTGTATGTTATTCTCGTCGTATCCATAGATGCGGAAATTTTTTTAATGATCGGGTTGAAACCTATTATCTAGGTTGTTCTTAAGGCTTCCCCGAGGGCTTTTTGCAATTATTAATCCAACCGTAAAATTAAGGATAGCTTCCTTAAGGGTGATAAGATAAGAAATCAATTTTCTCAAAATCGGCTCCGACGATTTTGAGCAAAATTTGTATCTGGGTACAGTTTAACATAAAAACTAAACGGGCATCTAATTTTTATATCTCCGCTGCGTATAACCTGAACATTCACTAAGTCGCGGTGATGTATATATCTACAACTCTTTTTAGATACGAAATATATTATCATTGTGAAATTGTAAGACTATTAAAAATAAAAACGTTTATTGTAAATATATTTGTATAAAATCAATATTTCCAAAGCTATAAGCAAATATATATTTTTAATTGTAGATCTGGGAAGTGGGCATTTAAAATGAACAAATTTACGAATTTAATACGCTCCAGATTAACAATAAGGTCTAAATTCCAAACAACAAACCCGGAGGACGGCAAATGGGGGCACGCTCTTGAAATTTACTAAACTAATAAAATAAAATAAAATTAGGCCTACATCCAGGTGAGGTAGAAAATTTCATTTTTGTGTAGGATACTTAACCTTAAAATTAACGAACACCACCATAGACTTCGAGTATCCAAATAGGGACAAATTAGCGTAGTGATTACATAATTAAAATTTGATATAAAAACTAGGGCCTAACTAACTTACTGGCGACAAAAAGATAACTTTTTTTGGTGAACCGTGATGTTTTTATAAGTTTTTTTTAGCACCGTGTCCTACTACCCGTTCGGTTTATACGCCTATGTACTAATTACACTAATGGTCCAGGAAGGTTTAATTGAGAGATAGTACACCAGAATTTACGTGGAAGGAGAGTGGAAAGCCATTTAGGAAAAACCACCCTCAGTGTACCTGACCGGGATCGAACCCCATTCCGCCTTCTTCTGCAGCCTAGTTCAACACGAGAGTATCATGTTAGACCACGCTGCCAGCGAAGCGGGTTATTAATACAGCTACCAACGGCTTGATTGAAGGTTCAAGGTCGAGGAGATAAATTCACACGAAACTGTACCCGCATTAGCGTAGAGAGAGGCTGGGATGATTATGCACCCGGTAAGAATTTGAATCCCGGACACTTTTTGTGAAAAAGTTTGTATTGATGGGTGTGGCACCCCGCACTAAATGTGCTCGCTTCCCC
>CABFWO010007892.1:0-21745 GCA_902155825.1 Timema genevievae | reverse complement strand
AATTTAGGTATATACCTAAATGTTGACTGTCAGAAGTCAGCTGTGAGCTGTCAGTCAGCACCAAAGAAGCCATGAGGCTACTGTACCTAAATATTGACTGTCAGAAGTCAGCTGTGAACTGTCAGTCAGCACCAAAGAAGCCATGAGGCTACTGTACCTAAATGTTGACTGTCAGCTGTCAGCTGTTAACTGTCAGTAAGCACCAAAGAAGCCATGGGGCTACTGTACGTCTTGTTAAGCTACGCTCCATCCGAAATGAGGGAGGGTTCTTAAAGCACTAGATGTGACTTCTACGTCTTAATGCGAAGCTTCGAAAAGTCGAAGTTGAAGGTCAAATCTCCTTCGGCTTCGACATCTACAATAACCTTCGCATATTCGAAAAATTTCGATAAATTATCAAACTATTTAATTTTATTTTACTAAATATTACATATTTCAATATTTGATAATTTTAAAATCGTTACTATTCAGAATTTAACACCGACTAGTAATTTAACTATTTAACTACCATAGCGTAAGCATGATTCAAAAGCGGGAGAATAAATGTTAATATATTATATTCACTATAGCCAACATAATTTTGTAAAAAATAAAAATACCTATAAAGAAATAATAACCATGGTCACTGGTATGAAGCAGAGAAAGCGCTTTATTTGTACCAAATTTACAAGTGAATCTTGACACAGAAGTTCCTCATAACTTCTTCGAGTTTTCTTTACTTTTCGAAATGGCTGATACGGAAAGTGGGAAACGAAAACAGAATTTAATTTATAATTATAATCAGAGAAATGTAGATAAAAAGAGATGCATATGTAAGGTTTGCAAAATAATTGTTGATCTAAAAATTAAAAGTAGTGTCAAGTGACAACAAAAATACTAGGTAGCTTCGACTTTTGACTTTTATTCACAAGTTTCAAGCTTCACTTCGACTTCGCTTCGCATTTAAAAAGTGGCCTTCGCACACCCCTGGTTCTACTGTCTTGTAACGTTAGTGGTGAAAAGGTATCCTGGACGCACCCTGGTTTGATTGAGAACACACATCTTGGACGGGCTGTATTTCCTCGTTAGCTAAGGAAACCACGTGCTCTACGGCCAGACAGACGTCCCTCCAAAACACTAGAAAGAGTGGACACTCTCATTCAAGCCACGTCTGTGGTCTGAACCGACGGGGTGGTTGGTTGGTTGGTTCTGAAGGGTTGTTTTAGAAAAGGGGGTGGTATTTAGCTGCCTCAAATCATCTCAACAGAGCGAGCCGAACGTTTGATCGGACTCCTTTGGACCCTTGTGGTTAGGAGATTTGTAATGGGTGGCTTTCAGCGGGATGATTAAAGCTTACAAGATGGATCCCCCTACTCCCCCTTTTATCCCCTTATTCCTTTTCTACTCTACTCTCACTTTAACGGTTTTGTTTTTCTCTTCTTTTTTTTAAATGTGTGTTTCCCCCCTCCCGACCAAAAGTTTCAAAGCCTTCTACCTACTGAGTTGCGGTTTCAACGCTTCGGGAAGTAGCCGGTCGGAATATATAGTCAATCTAGGATTTGATGGACTTTTTTTTTTGTTTATTTTGGGCAGTTAAGTGTCTTTTTTTTACTATGCACCGCCTATTACTACACCCAATATCACCTCTGAGGTAACCGCTAGTCTTAAGCCAGGTCCACATGCGAGGTTTTTGTTCGACGTTTTGCCTGATCATTTCAAGACGCTGCAGATCAAGATACTGCATTTGGACAGTAGAACTGTGCGATTGAATGAACTGCGTGGAGAGGGTACACGAAGCGGGGGGTGGGACTGAGGTCGACTGCATATTTAGCGATGACATGAACAGACTTGTCGGTGCGTGTGGACACTCTCCTCCATCTTCTCTATACATGTTACATGTTACATGTTTTCTTTCAATATCGGTGCAGGTACAATGATAGCGGGGTTTAAAATTTTTTGTTTTCTTTTCTTCTTGATCAATTTTTTCATGGTTCGACGATGACTGATTTTCGTTGAATCTTTACGTGTGTTTCTCACGGATTACCAGAATTTGTGTGTTTTCAATAGCAAATGTCTTGCTAGACCATCTTGGGCGTCGCGTGCACGTTTAATTTGCCTTCTTTTTGCAAGAAAAATTAAGAAAATGGACCAGATTAACACTTTCTCCCTGATGGATTCTGTGAAACTGGGTGGGTAAAAAACTGTGCCGAAAACTGTACTGTGTGAGTACCCTTGAACTGCAACTTAAAAAAAAAAAGTGACCTGGTGGTCTAGGGGTAAGGTGCTGGGGTCCGGGGTTCAATCCTCGATCCCGGCACAGATTTATCTGATTGCCAAACCCTTCCTTCACCTCTGACAAGATGTGTA
Source organism: Timema genevievae (assembly GCA_902155825.1). NCBI lineage: Eukaryota > Metazoa > Arthropoda > Insecta > Phasmatodea > Timematidae > Timema > Timema genevievae. The sequence goes on along the minus strand of CABFWO010007892.1, from coordinate 19,399 downwards.
TTAATCACAACTTGTGAATGGGAGGAATGCCAGGCCTCCACCGTGGTTCGGATTCCACGTTAAATAGTAGGTCCTCCATTTCATCTCACAATCACCCTACCATTACACATTAGCGTAAGTGCGTATAACCCGAACTGGTAGTAAGACGTGGTGGTAATAATAATAATAATAATAATAATAATAATAATAATAAAACAAAAAAAAGTTTTTCCTGCGCAGTTATAGCGTGTGGACCGGGCTTTATAAAGAAAAGCTTTATCTCCGCTCTCTCAAGATTAACTGTTGCCAAATCTCCCCGTTTTCAGTTGTCGGAAGGTTCATATGCTGAGGGTAAGAAGGAGCTACTGGACAATACCGAGGAAGCAGCGTTGCAAAATTTGCCATATATTTGAGGGAAGGTTGACCACACTAGAACAAGAGAATGACAACGCTGTTTCCTGATAGTAACCATACAGGTCCCTCAGAGATAGGAGTCAATGTGCACGTCCAGAGTTTCTCGCCATTTTCTACACTACCGGGGCTAAGGGGTGAAGAACGGATATAATTCCTACATTGGCGTGATTAGAAAGTGAGAAATCGATTGAGAGAGAGATAAAAACGTCAGTACACCCGGCCGGAATTCAAACCCTGATTTCCCCATCGCTGATAAAGCCCAGACCTACGTGACATGTTTGACAGGTGATGTCAGTTTTGACAGGAGGGAGCAAAGAATGTTTTAAAATAAATATTTTATATCGACTATGGGGTAGCTATCGGCACTAGAATTTGTTCAAACATTTGCCAAGAAAGTTACTATAAGGGCATGGACTATAGCCGATAATTTATTTAATGTCACCTGTCTGTATATTTATATTTTAATGTACTTTTTACAATATTGATGTAAACTTATACGTTAGGGCATTTATAAAAATATATATTAATGGTTAACACAAAACCTAGTTTGTAATAGTAATATATTTGTTTCTACATGCACCACGTCTTACTACCTTAGTATTTATAATAAAGTTCTAGGGATTAGGAAGGTAAAATTTAGAGGAAATGTACCTGCGTTAGCGTGGAGTGAAAGTGAGACACCATTTAGTAGAAATAACTTCAGTACACTTGAATAATATATATAGATATATTTTCTAAAATCCGAGTCCTGATGTTTGAACCTGGATATTAAACTAAGAAAATATGATACGCTTAAGAGGCTAACTTTACCTCATTAGTATGAATTTCTTTCCATTAAATTCCTCCCCCCCAAACCACTTCTTACTACCCATTCAAACTATAAGCATTTTAGGGATGAGGAAGGTCGAATTTATAGAAAGTGTACTCGTATTTGCTTGGAGTGGAAAACCATCCTCAGTACATCCGACCGGGATTCGAACCCCGATCTCCGTGTCGTCATCGTCAGTCCAATCTATCGCTAGAGTGACGTCTTTAAACCATGTGACCACTGAAGCGGGTGATTCAATTCTGATTTTATCTACGTCAACTCTTTTTAAGTTCCTTAAAACATAGATATCGTAAGTAAGTAAACATATTTGTTTATAATGTGAATCCACATTCGGTTAAAAGGTGAATTAACGGTCTAGACCAGACCTTTTCAACCGGTGTGCCGTGACAGTTCGGGGGGAAAGTCGAAAAGAAACGAGGAAAAAAATATATTGAGGAGTAAAAATATATTGTAAACATTGTTTTTTAAAATAACACAACTACTTAGAATCTTAGCTATTAATCTTTTAAAAATAATCTTATTACTATTNAGGAAAAAAATATATTGAGGAGTAAAAATATATTGTAAACATTGTTTTTTAAAATAACACAACTACTTAGAATCTTAGCTATTAATCTTTTAAAAATAATCTTATTACTATTTTTTTTAATGATAAAATCTCTCCCTATAAAACTGATGGTGTGTCTTGACAATTTTAGTGCCTCGTTTAGTGTGCCGTGAGTTTAAAAAGATTTAAGAAAACCACTGGTCTAGACTCGAGGTTCTGAAGGTAAGGTTTAGTCTATATCCATGTTGGGCTAAGCCACTACTTAGGGGGGTGAGGGGGAGAAAACGTTGACTGCCCTGAAATCCGCTCTGATGGTTTTGATTAAATTTTGTATCCACGCATTGATTAGCATTTATAAACAAAATGGTGGTTCATATTTTTACATGGAAACGACTTGGAGCCTAATTTACATGGGCGGAAATTTCCTGTTTCGATCATATCGCCGCGCCGCAACTATTTGAGATACGAAATAAACTATAATTGTAAAGTTTAACCGGCCCCGTGGTGTAGTGGTCAGTGCACACGACTACGAGTCTAGGGGTCCCGGGTTCGATTCCCGGCTGGTACCCTGGGTATCTTTCCCGAAAGGCCAATCATCCCGACGGTCACCAGGGTTAGGTTAATTAGGCTTAAGTTAGGTTGTGTTTCCACTGGTTCTATACCCTCATCTCATCACATCGGGACATGGAAAGAGCCTCCACGGAAAGGATGTACGATCAGTACATTCGGGAGTCCCCTGGAAAACGGTACATTATACTGACAAACCTTTCTTAAAACTGAGTTACAGTTTGATGTAGCTTAGACCAGCATTGTGAAAATCTTTTTTTCGGATTCAAGGCGTCATGAAGCGTCGACTTTCATCAAAATCACGTATTTGATACTATATATATATATGTATATATATACATATATATGTATATATATATATAAAAGTTTTTTTTGCGATAATAATACTTCCTTCCTCCTAGAGGTCACAAATAATTAAATATGTCTTGGAAAAAAATAAAATAAAAATTCTATAGTTAATGAGTAATATTTTAATTAGCTATTCATCAAGTTATTCACGATTAAAATTTAATTAATTAATTAAACTATATTTATAATATTTCTCAAGGTTTTAAATTTAAAAGGAGTAGACATAGGTAATTAAAAAAATAGACATAAATTATTTTTTTAGATGGCTCAATAATATTTAGTAAACTTAACCTTCAGTATCACGTGGACTAACAACTCTAATTTATTAGAATAATTAATGTTTATTAAGCTTATTACATTTTCCTTTGACAGATATAATAAGAAGAATTGTGCCGCCCGTTAATACACTGTTTCGCACCTTGATTGAATATAATAGCTTTACTTGTGAATCTACCTCTTTAATTATCCACGTCAGTGTTCACGCAGTACAGGACGTGACTGGGTGCATTACCTCTAAAAACCATCCTTCTCACTCTAACCCCTAAGACTAACTCGCCGATAGCTATAGTGTTAAAAATTAATACCAAAGAAAATATTTGGATTGAACGCATTTACCCGTCCAGGATATCCACAATTTTTTTTTTTTTACAAAACCTGGTATATTGTAACTAGTTTAAATTGCTAAAAAGGAAGTATAATATTAAATATAATAATTTACCATGTTTAAAAGATAATGCAAATTAAAAATGATTCAGTTTTTTTTAATAAGCACTTAATCACTCAATGTAATGTGCCCCATTTTGTTAGCATAGAACTTCTTTTTTTTTTTCATGTGGCAATGAATGGATCAATGTAAACTGGATGAGAATGAACAGCTGGTTCATGACGTCGGTCTGACTACCAACGACATCGTGCGGCCGAAACTGTAACTATGTGAGCTAAGCTAGGACTGTGCTTCCGTTTCCCCGCGTAGCGGCGAAAAGAGTAACTGTTTGAGTTGAGAAGGAGGACTCTCGGGCATTAGCGAAATAGCTTTTTGTTTTTTTGGTCATCGATAAGAAAGGAATGAGGAATTTACTTGAAATGTACTCGCATTTGGGTACAAGGAACGTGTGCGGCAAACTATAAAAAAAAACTTAGTACACCGGGTGATATTATTTGAACCCCGCCCGATCTCCCCTCAATAAACAATCGAGTCTATTGTAAGTGACGCTCTATAGTAGACCATTCGGCCACCGAAGCAGGTCATATACAATTTAAATTACATTAAGAGAGAACAAAAAGGTAAAGTGTTCATTTGATCAAAAATATCGTCACACTTCATTTGTACCTACTTTGTTGCAGGAAAATACTAATTAATATTTTTAGAATACATTTTTAAAATTAAGTTGAACAGTTAGTTTACTTATTGTGACAAACTGTTTCCTGACTTGTATTTTTTTTAATCATTGCGTCTTACTACCCGTTTGGGTTATACGCCTATGTAGTAATTACACTAATAGGTTAAGGATTAGGAAGGTCTGAATGAGAGGAAGTTCACCCGCATTTGCGTGGAGGGAGAGTGGGAAAATCATTTATGGAACAAACCTCAGTGCACCCGACTGAGATCGAACCGTGATCTCCCCATCTTCGTCAGTTTAGTCTAACACGAGAGTAGCGCTTTAGACCACGTGGTGTCTGACAGATTGGAACATTTACCATTTGTCCATTCGCCAAACCATTTTATCTGCAAGGCCTTGTGTTAATTTGTTGATACTTCCGGCAATCTAAACATTTACTCAAACAAATAATTTGTTTTTAATTTTTAACAATTTTTACAATATTGAAACACGAACTTATGAAAATAACCGTTTGATGTTTCTTTTTTTGTGGAAGCAGCCTTTGTGGTTTACTTGCGGATGATGACGTCATACATACTGTCTTGTTTGTTTGTGTTCATGCGCTGTTTACAAAATTGGCTCTCTCTTTCAGTCATAAAAAAATTATTTATTTATTTTGGCGGCCAGTTATAAGATACAAGTGTGAGTAAAATACTTTTAAATTAATAACTTAATGTGCTTTAACATTATATTTTGTTACTATAGCAGCAAAACAAAAAAACATGATGGTTTTATTAGTATACTTTGTTCTTTATATGTGTTACGAAAACGCCAACTAAACAGTAATCCTCAGGGAAGTATTATTAGACTCGTTTGATAACACTTTAATAGCATAGTATTGGCAATTGTTTGCGAATAGGTTGATATCAGTACTTTCAGTCAATGTTTGCTATAAAGATCTTCTGCTAGCTGTCGGATACCCCCTCTCCTAACATGGATGTTTAGCGTACACTTTCTAAACCATTGATTATTGTATCAACGTACTACTTACTAACGAACTAACGAACACTAGATCAAACACAAAACCCGACAAACAAATAAAATGTCCTGATCACGCCAGGGAATCTAACCTGGTACGTCTAAGTGGACATACGGGATACATACTGGTTTAAGGTGTCTTTACATCTCTATCTTTTATAGATTGATTAAATTGTTTGCTTATCGACGACACCTCTAATTTATAAATCAACCCGCTCCACGCACGTGCGTGAGCGCGCTGACACAGTTTGCGAGGGAAGAATAAATTAATCATCCTGTTTTCGACTAGCGCTTTTCTTTTAGGGCGGACTTACACTAGACAGGTAAGAAGTCAAGTCTTGGAAGCAGGTCACTTAGAGCCTCTTATCATGAATAAGGTGACCATTCTCTCATAACGCACGGGACACCATCTTGTTAAATGTTCACTACTAGGCCTACTACATTCATTATTATTATTGAATTATTATGCTTATTATTAATTTAATATTATTACTGCTTGTTACAGTAGACCCACGGCTTCTTTGGTGCTGACTGACAGTTCACAGCTGACTTCTGACAGTCAACATTTAGGTACAGTAGCCTCGTGGCTTCTTTGGTGCTGACTGACAGTTCACAGCTGACTTATGACAGTCAACATTTAGGTACAGTAGCCCCATGGCTTCTTTGGTGCTGACTGACAGTTCACAGCTGACTTCTGACAGTCAACATTTAGGTATATACCTAAATGTTGACTGTCAGAAGTGACAGCTGCTAAACACATGTTTTTTTGCATATCATATGGTTCGGCGTAGTTTGGTCTGGTAGCTTTTCAAAGCCGTGAGCTGTCAGTCAGCACCAAAGAAGCCATGGGGCTACTGTAGCTAATCTAGATATTGAGGCAGACTGACTGACCGTTACGTGAAACGCAGTAAGCAGTGATTAGATACGAATTCGGGGATTCCCAACGCCCAACGGTTAGATTCTAAACTCTGGGCTGTCCGTGTAAAATAATTATAACCGAAAATATCGTATCATTCTCAGAAAGAGAAATATTGTAAAATACCGAAGTTTCAATAATGATACACACCGTGTAATTTCTAAAATAGGGAAAATTTACGGGACACATAGTAAAACACGGAACGCGTTTTTTTTTTGTTCAGACCTGCAAAAAAATAAAATGGGATGAGACTTTCAAATACGGAGCTGTCGCGTAAAATACGGGACGGACGGGACCTTATTTCATGAAGTATCACATGCAAGTCCAGTAGGAGTCTCGACGTTATAAACAGTTTACATTAAGAACATATTTTCACCCGCTTCACTGGTCTAAAGCGTCACTATAGTGGCCTACTGAAGATAGGGAGACAGAGGTTTGAATCTCAGTCGAGTCTTAAAATAATTCCTTCCTCATCCGCACCCCATTAGAGTAATTATAATGTATGCGTTTAACCTGAACAGGTCGTAGAACTCGGTGAAAAAAAACTGTCCTGGTTCAACTTAGTTTGTCGAAAGTAGAGGGTAGACCTAGAACTAACGACGCCATATGTTTTAAATAAATTATGTAATAAAACAAGTTCAAGTACTTCATCTTTAAAGTCCATTTTATTACAGTATTTTTTTAAACTTTTTTATCACCGCGTCTTACTACCCGTTCAGGTTATACGTTTATGTACTAAGTTAATTACGCTACCCTCCTCGGTGCCGTAGTTAGCTAACGTACTTTTCGTGTTGAGCTAGACTGCCGAGGACGGGGAGATCGAGGTTCGAATCTCGCTCGGGTGAACTGGGGGTGGTTTTTCCTAAATGGTTTTTCACTTCCTCTAAATTCAACCTTCCCAATTCCTAAACTATTAGCATAATTATTACTTAAGCGTATAACCCAAACGGGTAGTAAGACGCGGTGCTAAAACAAAAAAAACTAATCACGCTAATGATTTTAGAGATTTGGAAGGTTTTAGGTACAAGAAGTGTACCCGCATTTGCATGGAAGGAGAGTGGAAAACCACTCTCAAAATACCCGACTGAGATTCGAACCTCGAGCTCCCCGTTATCGGCAGTCTAGTCTACTGCAAGAGTAGCGCGTTAGACCACGTGGCCACCGAAGCTGGTTATTGCTGTAATCTTAGAAGAAAAGGTGGGGAAGTATTGCGCTGCTACAGGCGTTGGCATCAACCGCTCGCCAAAGAGGACAAAATCTGTTCGAGTGTCGTAACAATTAATACGCTAGCAGAAAAGTAAATGCGGCCCAACATACTTTTCAACACAAACTTGAATAGGTGACCAAAGACGTTTATTTTCTGGTGGTTAAACATTTCTTTGATATCCCGATTAATGTTTTCATATCATTATTATTATTATTATTATTATTATTATTATTATTATATTGTGCACAGTATAGTGAAAATAAATTAAAACCGTTCAAGAACGACACACCTTTCATTTAAAGAGTTGTTTCAAATCATGCCACAACAGTAGATGTAGTGTTCTACTGGTATCTTGCTTTGTAAGCGCATGCGCACTGATAAAGTCGTTTGGCTTTTGGACATTCGATTGATTTGAGTGGTGGGAAAAGGCAAGTGCGATTGAAAACATAACCTATATATTCCCTCGCCGTGCCTGTCTGCTTACACTCTGATAGTTAGCAAGTAGTTGTCCGCATGCGTCTAGTGTAACCTGATGACTTGCCTTGCCTCGTGTAAGCTTGCCTTCAGCGCTGTCCTAGAGCGGATAAATAGGTATAGTAAAGATGAGGGTGCTTTAAACAGCGCGCAGCCTCGTGGTTCATCAGTCATCCGTCCCCTCGCCAGGTGTCACTACTGGGCATGAACCCCTCCCCCCCCTCTCCCCTTCCAACCCTGTCATGTCACGCTGTGACACTCAGGACCGAGGTGAGGGTCACTGTATGGTCAAGGTCGTGAACCGTCATTAATAACTGGTGGACTACTCGCGTCGACATTTTGAAACGGTGGAACAGTTTTTTAACGGATGCTCGGTTTCGGAAATGAAAAAAAAAAAAAAAATTGTCTCTTCGAGATTTTGATGAAAATTATTTATGAAAAAGTTAAACACTTTATTTCTTAGAATAAATCGCCTTAATTATTGGGGGAATGGGGGTAGGACCGAAGAAGTTAATAAAAACAGATAACCAACATCGATGGGCACGTGGTCTAAATGTCAGGCTCATCTAGTCTGGTTTTCCGGTGATGGGGGAGTTCTGGGTTCGAATTTCGTCCGAGCGTGATGAGCTGTTTTTTATTCTGAATGGTTTATCACTCTTTTTCTACGAAAATGCGGGAACACTTCCTTTAAATTTTATCCTTTAGTACATACCGCTTGCGTGTAGATATGCGATTATGCGAATATTTTGGACGGGTGGTTTGGTTGAACGCGGTGTATACAAACATAAATAGATATCATGAGCAATCTTTTATACGAATATTTTCAAAATTTAAATAATTTTGAGAATAAAAGTTGCCCCGGATCCTCATACACAAGCATTAGCCTGACATTTTGAAGTCAAAAGTATAAAAATATACAATACATACCTACCTATTTACGTTCGTTCATTCTACAATTTATAATTATCATCGCGTCATACTATCCGTTCAGGTCCTACGCAATCACGCTAATGTGCTAGGGATGAGGATGGTTGAATTTAAAAGAAGTGTACCCACATTTTCATGGAGTGACAATGGAAAACAATTTAGGGAAAAGCCACCCTCAATACACCCGACCTGGATTCGATCCCCGATATTCCTGTCATCAACAGTCCAGCATATTACGAGACCATCCTGCCACCGAAGCGTGTTTTATTTATTATTTAATTAAGTAATATCAAAAGATCTGATTTGGATTGTTTGGGGAAAAAATTAGGCGCTCAAGGGACCCATAGATAACTATTATAACTTTCCAATTTTTATTCAAACATGTCAGGATAATATTTTCATACATTTATTTACCCGTTTCTTGTTTTACGATTGATCAATTAATCAAATAAATAAACCGAACAAAATATATATTTAGTTTTTGTTCATTTTATTACTCTCAAAGTTAAAAGAGAGAAATAACAAAAATTCACCACGTCAAACAATTTTCATATTCTTTCTCTCTTCTCGATTTTCTTTCCGCTCGACTCATCCCTCACAGAGAGAAGCACAATGATTATCCATTATGTTTTCGCACTGCAAATAATATCCCATCTCACAGTGTAAAATACTCAAGTCCCTTGATGATGGATCACGCAACAATGAACCTCTCCCTCTCTCCCTCGCTTACGCACCCCTTTCTCTCTCAAGGGGGGCCTTAACGCCCCCCACCCCTTCCCCCAACACCCGTCTCTATCTCGCACAAGCACTCCCGTCGCTTTGTCTCAAGGTATAGAGAAACTTTGAGGGTGGATCATTCGTCACTTTGTCTCAAGGTATGGAGAAACTTCGAGGATGGATCATTCGTCTCTTTGTCTCAAGGTGTAGAGAAACTTCGAGGATGGATCACTCGTTTCTTTGTCTCAAGGTGTAGAGAAACTTCGAGGATGGATCATTCATCACTTTGTCTCAATGTGTGGAGAAACTTCTTGAGTGGATCATTCGTCTCTTTGTCTCAAGGTATGGATAAACTTTGAGGGTGGATCATTCTTCTCTTCGTCTCAAGGTGTGGAGAAACTTGAGGGTGTATCATTCATGCACTACTGAAAGAAAGGTGATTTTTATTTGTTCTAGATTTTCGGGGAGATTTCACGAAATAATACTTATGTACCGGACTTATCCGTCCACAATCCCTCCAGATTTGACTGTAATTTTTAATATTTATGAATAATAAAATTGTTCTATCTTATATTTCGGCAAACAGTAGACTTCGCTCCATCCATTCAAAAATGCTAAGTACATAAAATTTAGAATTACGTCATGTTATTATTGTTACTACAGTCTTAACACTTCTCTTTGGTTTTAAAGTTGAAATATTTTCTACTACATAACAACAACAATACCAGGTGTACTACTACTTCTAAAGTTAGAAGTAGTAATCCATATACTATAAAGCCACATGGCTGACTCACTCACTCACTAACATTAATGTTTACCCACTTCCAAATTAGCTAGAAACTTGAAATTTGGCAAACTTTGAGCCTGTAACCGACGGGAAAATTTCAAAAAGCTAAAATTTATAATTTTTAACCCCAGAAAAAAAGTTCAAAATGGTGGAGCAACTTTAAAGTTGGTGCGGACCTTTCTTTGGAGGTTTCTTGTGGCTAAATGGTAAGACATATCAAAAAACAGATTGTACCAACAGCTGCGGGTTTGGCGAGATCCACAAGCTTGGTCCTATTACTTTTTGTCGTATCTCCATCAGTTATACCTTAGATAGAGATAGATTTTTTTGTTTTAGGTACATTTTGCACATTTTCCTCACATTTTTTTAATTTTCTGACACCCTTATGGGACATCTAGAATCATAAAATTTGGCAGGCATATTGGTACATCCAATTGCCATAAGCATGCCAAATTTAATGATTCTAGCTGCCCTATAAGTATGGATAAACTAAAATAATGTGTGAAAAATACAATACAATACCAGTGACTTTAAGTTGTTACGTTCAAAACAACGCTGGAATTACATTAGTTTACATCCACTTGCAAAGAAGATACACTGGGAGTTTGGGGGTGGCCAGCCCCCAACGAGCAAAGCGAGTAATATTTTACAAAAGTAATAATATTTGACAGAAGCGCTCGTAAATACAAGTCTTGATGATATTTTTCGAATGTGATAAGAACTTCTTTGACACCCGCTCATTTCGTCTGGTTTTCCGGTGCCGTGGAGGTCAGGGTTCGAATCTCGGGATGATGTACAGAGGTCCCCTTCACCCTTCCTAAGTGGTTTATCATTCGTCTACAACGCACGCGAACGTGAGTACATTTCCTCTAAATAATTAATTCCTCACACATTAGAGTAGGTAATTAATATATTCATGTGTCGCCAGAACAGGCTGAGATAAGGAAGGGGAATACGTTGATTACACACACACACACACACACACACACAAGAAAAAGCTAAATAATCCTCCCTCACATATCATTCTCTATACCTTGAGGTGTTGTGAAATCATTCCCCTTCTTCATCTCAATTTCTGCATTTTCTTTTCACCTATCCCTTTTCATTTCTCTTCGAGAAACTTTCCAAGTCTCCATGTCTTGCGAGGGCCGCTGCCATACAAACCACCCCCCCACCCCCTTTTTTACTCTCTTCTCAATTTCATTCACTTTCAGAGGTCGACTCTATCGGAATGGAGTTAAATATCACGAGAGGATGACAACGGAAAAGAAGGGAGGATAACATTTGATAGAGAGTGGAGAGGGGGTGTAAAAAAATAAGGGTTTTATGGATTAAGAGGAAAAATCGCCTATCTCTCTCATTCACGTTTAAGAACGGTAAATTTATAATCGGCAACTTGATAAAGACTTATTTGAGAGTTCATCCAAGAAAGGTTGAACTTTTTTTTCACCTGGTTTTAGTAACAGTTGAGTTGGACGTACTTACACTTATTACGCCAATGGGATAGGGATGAAGAAGGTAAGATTTAATGGAAAATGTATGCGCATTTGCTGTGAAGGAGAGTGAGAAACAATTTATTTGTTTAACTCGGCACACTCGACCGGTAATAGATTCCCGATATTCCAGTCACCGGCAACCCAGACTAACTCGAGGGTGACTCCTTAGACCATGTATCCACTGGTATGGATAGTGATTGTTTAGTGATCATCCATAACTTTCAGAAAAAAAAATCCTCTGATCAAATCTTTTATTACTTTTTCATGTCGCCAAAAATTTGTTTCTTTTTAATGGAGTCTGAAACGTAGAAAACTAAATTTTTATTGTATTTAAATTATATTTTGAAAGGACAAAAGTGGATGATCTTTATAGTTAAATAACTTACAATTTAAAAAATAATACATCTTAATGATCAAATATGTTCGAGACTAATGCCTTAAGACCACGTGTCATTTGGGAAGTGGATCTTTAAACTCAATCAACCAGGAATTTTTAAACTTGAAATAAGTAGTTAGGTCAATCTTTAGGGTGTGCAGTCACTAGATATTGTCGTCACTAGTCGATAGATGGTGCTTGATCGATAGTTAAATCTGATTGATTGAAACATTTCCCTGCCCACTCGGTGCTTGATCGATAGTTAAATCGATTGATTGAAACATTTCCCTGCCCACTCGTTGCACATTGTACAGTTTTGTCCACATGGACTAGACTGGCGGACAGGAACAGTTAGTGTTGCATGTGTGTCATGTTTGTCTCACTGTATGTTACTGTCAATTTTATTTTGTTAGTTTTAAAGAGCCATTGTTTGAGGTGTGCATGAAGATATACTTTTCCCTGATAATATTTAAAAATTTGTGGATTTCTTGGTTTATCTCCCCCCTCCACCCCCGAAATGAAACTCTGCGTACGCGCCTGGTGCACTGTGCACACCTTAGCCTCTATTTTGTACATCCATTGTGGGCCTATCTCATTAGATATTGTGACTACCTATTCGGGTAGATCAAGAACCAAGAACCTTAGAAAGCTAAAACTTGGTACTAACCACTTTCTTTGAGAGACCTTAATTTTTGTTACCACACATATTGTGAGCCTGAAGTAATAAACTGCGTGATTATTGGTGCGGAAGGGTGACAAACCAAGGACCATGAAAATCTTAAACTTTATATAATTATTATTTAGAAAAACTAGCGTATGTGAACCTAATTTAAAAAAAACCTCTACCCTACTAATTATATAAAAATGAAATGTCTGCCTTTTGTTTGTTTGTTTGTTGCTCAATCGTGCCCAAACAACTATACCTTATTGTATAAGAGCCACCACAAATACTCTCAAAAATAAATCATTGGGAAAGGGGGAAAGCGATCCCCCCCTCAAAAAAAAAATTTCCCCTATGATAGAAAATTGAAATATTTGAATACATTTAAAGGGACAACCTTAAAACCCAATTACAGTCTGAACATTTTGTGCTCTTTGTTAAACTGTGAGGCTTTTATTTCCCATACTTTAGTAACAATGTATATTATTTGTTTTTACATAGCTTATGAATTAAGATAGTTTTATTATTATTACTATTTAGCACCGTGTCTTACTATCCGTTCGGGTTATACGCTTAAGTACTAATTACGCTAATGGATTAGGAATTGGGAAGGTTGAATTTAGAGGAAGTGAGCCCACATTTGCGTGGAGGGAGAGTGGAAAACCATTTAGGGAAAACCACCCTCAGTTCACTCGACCGAGATTCGAACCTCGATCTCCCCGTCCTCGGCAGTCGAGCTCAACACGACTAGCGCGTTAGCCAACTACGCCACCGAGGCGGGTAATTATGATTGTTCTTAGGAAAATATTGCGTTCTATGGATTGCGTTAGTTTGTGAACTCAGTTTATGGGCTGAGATTAAGGTCTAGTTTCAAAAATGCGAGCGAAACCGCGGGCAAATACTTGTACACATACATGAGATCGGACACGATTTCAAGACCCTGAGTTTTTGAGTTCTTGACAAAACGCCAAGATTCGTTACAATCTCAAGGTCGAAAATGTTCACGATTACAATAACTACTCTAAACAATATAGTTATAAAAAACACTTTGATTCAAGCTTTTTGATCGCTCAGACGAATGTGTCGGTAGCGCCACCTTCAATTGTCTTTGTGGAAGCAAGAGGAGGCAGGTGCAGTCCTTATCGCTATGGTCCAGAGGAGGAAGCTGTACGGCACCTTAGCGGCCCGTCTCCCTTCACTCACATCAGGTGGGCAAGGAAGACATCACGAGTAAGGGTTTATCGACTGGGACTTGGAGGAACACAGAGGTGGTAGGGTGGTCCGGAAAATAAACTGAAACCAACAGATGTATTATTATTAGGTATGGTACACTTGAATCCTCAAACCTGTACATCCTTTAATCATTGCAATATTGACCCCTCAAATACCTCAATTTTTCAGAATATATATGTTAATTTTTTTTAGTACATTGCCTCTCTACCCGTTTGGGTTTTACGTATATTCGCTAATTACTATAATGTGTTAAAAATGAGTAGTGTAAAATTTAGAGGAAGTGTACTCGCATTTGTGTGGAGGGAGAGTGGAAAACCATATGGGAAAAACCACCTTGCCGGGATTTACACCCCGATCTCTCTGTCATCGGCACTCTAGTCTATTGTGGAAGCGACGCCTTATACCATGCGGCCACTGAAGCAGGTCTATCTTTGGTTTACAAAAAAAATATAGCTCACATTAGTATATTAAGATTTAATTCGTTCGATTTATAACTGTGGAAATATAAATGGATCTATATGTAGGTAGAAATAAAGCTACTACTTGTCTGCATTTAAAATAATTATATTATCATGATCTCTAGCGAGGGGAGTTATGAATTTATCTTGTTTAAGTTCAGTAAAAATAAGTGTGAATAAAACTGTAATCCACGATTCTTTTAAATTAATATTAGCACACCGAATAGCTATACCCTGATTTTGGTTGGAACAACAGTAGAGAAAATTCAAACATGTTTTTTTACAGCCAATATTGATAACATTTTACTATATTATTTGTTTTAATATATAGGTATTGATAATATTTATCAAAAGTGACAACTGCAGATAACATGACTTGATGTATGAATATATTAAACTTGTTCTAGGAAGTTTCACGGTTTTCAACATTTGTATCATAAGTTAATAACTTTTATTAATATTATGAATAGTTATTTTAACTAAATTTACTACAATAAAAATCAATAAGACGTCGGAATTCAAAAGAGGAATATATTTGTTACATTAAGTTGTTATTTTGCGCGGTATTATTGGATTACTATGTCTAATAATTGGATTATCAAGTTGCCGCCTTATTTAAAAAAAAACAAAGCATCCTTTTACATTTTATTCATAACAGGATAACTAGTTTACACCGATAACTTTATTTCCCAAGCAAAGACAGCATAAAAAATAATTAGATTAATTCTATAAATTAATTAAATCTGACAGAGAAGGGAAGATGTCAAAAAATTAAATTTTGTAGGTATTTTTTTTTTTCCATCTTGAGTCCAATTTGTATATACATTCATCCAGTAATGAAATGAAACAACCAATCCTTCATTAATTAATTTAGTAAAGTATAGCGCCATCTTTTTTTTTTTGTCTATAGGAAGCATCGTTTTGAAGGTTAGATCAAGTTTTGGAAAGGTTCTTTTTAAACCTATCCAAGTATATATGTATCAAAACTTGTTATATTCATCTTCCTCTAAGGGTGAAAATGCCTAGGAGTAAACCCTTCAGTGTGAACCTTACTGAAAGACGGAGGAAGTTAGTTTTAGGCCTGAATAAGCAAGAAGTATGTCCTCCCTCTGGCAGCTAACGAAGCTGATTTTGCTGCCTTCCTAATCATCAACTTGTTCTTCCAAACCCCTCGTTGCACCTTCTACCCTTCCACTTCATTCCCTAATATTCTCTCTAGTATTTCGGTCCAATCCTTTCTTCTGTTCATCTGCCTTCCTTAAATGATGATAGTCTCTTTAAGCAGAACCAGCGTACTAATTAATAGTGATAATTGAATGTCATCCGTGGTAATGGCGTTTTAAAATGTGTGTTTTTAATCACTATTCTTCTAATACCTAAATCTTATTTTTAGAATATCACCAAACAAATATACTAACGTATATTACCTCCGAACCAAATAACCCTTTACTACAATCCTTTAGACTAATATCTCATTTTTACATTTTCCAAAATATATGTTTAAAACTACATACTATAGACGCGTGAATCGGACCCATGAGATTTTTTTTGTTTTTTGTTTTTTAGTACCGCGTCTTACTACCCGTTCGGGTTATACACTTATATACTAATTGCACTAATGTGCTAAGGGTTAGGAAGGTTTAATTTAGAGGAGATGTACCCACATTTGTGTTGAGGGAGAGTGGAAAAACATTTAGGGGAAAACTTACCCGACCGGGATCGAACCCCGATCTCCCCGTCCTCGACAGTCTAGTCCAACACGAAACTAGCGCGTTAGACCATGCGGCCACCGAAGTGGGTCATGAGATTGTTATATTTCATAATTAATTGCCTCAATAATATTCTGTGTTGTGTGGGGTTTTTTTTGTTTGTTTTGTTGCCTGTGTCATATTTGACCGTGAGAAATACTGTATCTACAGTAGCCCCATGGCTTCTTTAGTGCTGACTGACAGCTGGCGGCTTTGAAAAGCTACCGGATCAAATTATATATCCCTACGCCGAACTATTTGATCTGCAAAAAACATGTGTTTAGCAGCTGTCACTTGTGAACTGTCAGTCAGCACCAAAGAAGCCATGGGGCTACTATAGTTAGGTCTCGCCGTGTATGTAGGCTTTTAGCCGCTCTGTGGGAACAGAACATTACTCGGGGTACACCTTGGAGGTTGTCATACACGTCATACCCGTAATGAGATGAGTTGATAGGGAGTATGGAGGTGTGGAGCCAGTGGAGATTTTAATTGGGTCCACTAGACTCCCGTCTGTCAACCGAACCACAGGTCACGCTTTTATTTTATTTGTGGCACGGCCGAAAATATTTATTCCGTTCAATTGGAGGTGTCCCCTTTAACGGTAATGAATTCACGCACCGGGAAGCTGGTGGGGTTTCAAGTCTTTTGGTATAACCAATCTGTCCAGAAGATGTACTTTCTAAACCCTCAAGAAAGGGATAGTATTATAAAAACCCTTATTGGTGGTCACATGGTTTAACGTGACAATTTAGTGTTAGATTGGATAGCTTGTGACGGGGATATCAGGGTTCGAATACGGGTCGGGTGGGTTCAAGATTTTTCCCTTAAATTATCTCCTACTCCTCCACGCAAATGCGGGTACATTTACTATAAAATCACACCTTCCTCATTACTATTCCATTAGCGTAATTAATGCACTCGGTATAACCCGAACAGGTAGTATGATGCAGTGAACTAAAAAAAAATCTACAATTTTTTTATCAACACTTCTTACTGGAAGGAGAGGAAGGAATTATTTAAGAAAAGCCACTCTCACTCTCACACGTTCGTCAAAAACTAGAGCATAATCTGCGCTTACTAGAGCAATCTTAAAATAGCTTATTATAAATATAATTAATTTTCTGATGGATACATAAATTTAAAAAAAATTAATATCACGTTGGATGTTTTATAACTATTGTGTCGTGTAGTTAGCAAAACAAATCGACACAAAACAAGAATGACCCACAAGCTTTTCATTCGACTAGTTATTTCAAATAATTTGACTACAGTAGTTGCCGCTGTCTGCTTGTATCTCTTTGTGTATGTGCATACGGTATTGAGTACGTTGGCTTAGGCACAAGCGCAGTGATTAAGTCTGTCGGTTTAAAAAAAATTGATCGATTATTCCACTCGTGATTTTATGGATAAACGCGGATAGGGCTGATATTATTTCTTCAAGTGCAGAGCGACCAACGCTGATTTCTTGTGATTGGTTCAGAGCTTGTCACATGAATACGTTTCGATTCTACTCTTGTTTTTCGGCTAACGTGTGAATCCACAGTAAGACGTGGGTCGATTTTGAAAATATATATTCAATCACTCTTAACATTTTCAGATACCTATAGTTTGAGACGCCAAGTCAGTGGAGAGGCGTGTTGGGGCAAGTTTATTCGGATTCCCTCCCGCTATTTGACTTTTTCAATCCACGGTGTTAAGTTGCATCCCCGGATCTCGAGCTTTTATTGCGGCAAACAAGAGAGAGGGCTTCTTGATTGGTCCAAGAGTTGGGTGCATTGTTTGTCTTCGATTATTGATTGAGAGGTTGGGACACATGACCCAGCGTTTCAGAGTTACTGCGCGGTCATTTTAGTCGAGGCTACATGGAATATTTGAGCATTCACTACACTACTCTGCGGTCATTTTAGTTGAGGCTACATGGAATCTTTGAGCATCACTACACTACTCTGCGGTCATTTTAGTCGAGGATACATGGAATCTTTGAGCATCACTACACTACTCTGCGGTCATTTTAGTTGAGGCTACGTGGAATCTTTGAGCATCACTACACTACTCTGCGGTCATTTTAGTTGAGGTTACATGGCATCTTTGAGCATCACTACACTATTCTGCGGTCATTTTAGTCGAGGTTACATGGCATCTTTGAGCATCACTACAATACTCTGAGGTCATTTTAGTTAAGGTTCCATTGTTTTGCCGTGTGTCACAGCATTACTATTCAGTCATTTTAGTCAATATCCCATAGCTTTGTCTTTTTCACTACTCTGCGGTCATTTTAGTCGAGTTCACTTAGCCTCCTCCTGTGTAACACTACTGTGCGGTCATTTTATCTGAGGTTTCATTGTTTCATCATATGTCACAGTACTACTCTGTGGTCATTATAGTCGAGGTTCCATAGTTTCATTGCGTGGAGTTTATGTTTGAACAAATCATGACTCCACCGAACTATTCTCAATACTATACTCCTTAGACTAACAGCTAACTGCATCTTGATGAAACTGCGCGCACCCGTGTGTAACCCAAACAAGATTGACCGCAATACAAGGAAAAATGTCTAGTAATTTTATTGGCTATATTATTTTAATTAGGTAATTTAAACTACACAACTTACAAACTAACAAGACTAGGGCGCTTGGTATTATACACGCGACACTAGCACCTATGTTTTTCTCAAACATTTACCAATAGCGGACCACCCCACCCTAATATACTACCTACCTATCACTTGTCGAAGCTGGATATTTTTCAAACAAAATGGTTATCAAACAGGAAAGGCAGCACATGTATAATCTACTTTCAAGTCAAGTCATATGATGTATCACATATGATATATATTATTAATAAAATAACACTAATAATGTAGTAACATTTTTATGAATATTTATTATACTGTACTAGTGGGACAAAGTCAATCTTAGCAGAGTCAGAGTCTGTCGATATTGTACTCTTGATTTATTTCACTTTTTTATTATCTAATGAAAAGGAAAAATATTGTAACTGTGAACAATTTTTTGAGCTTGAAATTATGACGACTCCTTAAGTTTTATGTGTCCCAATTCCGAAAAACAATTATTTCTGTCCTCAGGGTGTTGTTTTGATCTTGATCGAAGCCATCAAATAAATATTTTTAACTATTGCGAATCATTACAAAAAAATTCAGCGCACCGGGCCGGAATTCTAGCGATGTCTTTGTCCGTGTTCCCGCCCAAGTGGGTAAACATTTTTTCTTGGTTTATGAAAAGAAAAAAGAAAAGAAAAAGCGTAACATTTTAAATATAGATAATAAAAATATGTAGATAACAGGTTAACGTTTTTTAACGTAGGAGTGTGTCCGACTCGTCAAAACATTTTGTTGCCC
>CABFWO010007891.1:9286-21755 GCA_902155825.1 Timema genevievae | reverse complement strand
TTCAGGTCTGGTCTGGGGGGGCACTTTTAAGCTCTTGGCGCAATTCGGGTCCGAGCTAAGAGAATTGGCGCAATTCGGGCGAGCCCGTGGAGGGGACCACATTCCAATTAATTTAAATTAATTGAAAAATGACACCTGGACACGGTTGTTTCTCTTTTTTGCCATTCAGTAAACTACCCTTAATTTTAGGGTTAGATATCTAATTATAAAGACCCCTATTTAGAAAGAACCCTATTTACCAAGTCTTAGACAAATCAGCAAAATGGTTTCGGCTCTAGGCAGAAATACAGCCAGAAATACAGCCAGACATACAGCCAGACATAGAGCCAGACATACAGCCAGACATACAGCCAGACATAGAGCCAGACATAGAGCCAGAAATACAACCAGAAATACAGCCAGAAATACAGCCAGAAATACAGCCAGACATACAGCTAGACATACAACGGCCATCGCCAAAACCACAATTCGGGTTTCAGGGGGTCATGAAACTTCGACATTTATCTCAATTTAAATATTTTTGACAATCACAACACTTTTATCTCTGAGGTGTCTAGAAAAAGTAAAAACAATATATATATATATATTCATAACTAAGAAATGCACTATTATGTAATTTGTCTTTATTTGAGAGAACGGATAAGACATGATTAACGAAATGAAATGATATAAATTGGATTAAAAGGGTGAATTCATGCTTTGATCAAACAAATACCTTTTCGTTCTTATATCAATTATTTTAGCTCAATGTCTGTTTCTATATTAATTTGTTTGAAATACAAATAACGAAGAAGAAAAAAACTCCTTAGACCCTTAAGGGTTGTAGTTTTTAAAGGAACAATGTATTTCACTACTTGGACTTATAACCAAAAGTATAGCTACCCTGCTTCAGAAACCAATGACTTTGCCGAAATTCTCTTGACAAGGAATTTTTTAGTAAACAAATTAAATAATCTAATTAACTGGGCCCGAATTTAAATTACCTGTCATCTAAATCACAGACAATAGCCATGTTTGGATAGATACACCGGATGTGTTATAGGTCATTCTTTGGTCTCTTTTTGTAATTTTGGATTTTTAGGTAATATATCCCTGGTTTGCGTCATTTTAAATTAATTTTTAGGCATTTATGTTGAATAAGTATTTTTTAAATACTATCGATATCTTATAAATTCGTAAGTTTTTACAACACACAGTTAACGGAATAAGAAGATAATGTAGACAATGAATTTTTTATCCTCTTTGGTTGTGTGTTTTTAAAATACGCATTCCTGATGAGATTGCAACTAGGCTGGAGAGGGTTACGTTGGGAGGGGGTAGTTATTACTTCTGAAACAAATATTTGTAAATCAAAGTTGTATTCTGAAAAATGCAATTTTTATTTGTTGAAGGCTTTTCATTGCATGGATATTTTTAGTTTACATTTGTTAAGAGCATGTTTCATTTATTCGTGTGCATTCATTACGACTTTTTGTTCATATTTTTTTGGGTTAGTTTTCTGTAAATTTTAAATAATATTCTATAACTTTTAGGTCGTCAAGGCCTGGGCCTTCTAATTTACATGAATCACAAACAGATACGTTTGGATTGTCAACAGGGGAAGTCCTGAATCGCTGAATCAAGTTCAATGAAATACTCTTCAGTGGCCGCCTGGTCTAACGCACTACTATAATAGTAGATCAGACTGCAGATGACGGGGAGATCAAGGTTCGAATCTAGGTCGGTTGTACTGAGGCTTGATCTTCCACTCTCCTTCCACGTAAGTTGTCAGTACACCTCTTCTAAATACAAACTTACTCAGCCCTAGCACATTAGCGTAATTAGTACGTAGGCCAATAACCCGAACAAGTAGTAAGACGAGCTGCTAAAAAAAATCAATTAAGATAAAAATTACACGTGGACACGGGAATCGAACCCAGGACCTTTGCCTCAACACGCCAATGCTCCCTACCCTTGATCCATCCTGATTAGAACTGCAACTATAGCCATTTTTCACCAGTAGTGTATATCGTCTATCGAGTCCAATAAATGTGGTAATTTGGTGAAAATACCGGCCGCAAAATGAAATATGGCTGTTGGGTTTCGGCTCTTAGGCATGTCAATCTATGACCAATTTTAGCTTATTTTGCATGGTTTTTGAATTAGCCAAGTTGGTAGTCATGCGGTAGAAGCCGTTAGGCTCACAAAGTATTCTCTGTTTTCCTCCGATAGTGTTTGATACAGGTAGATGTAAAATAATATTTGCCTTAGATGCACATATTCACGCATCACTAAGTACTTAGGCAAAGTTTCTTTAACTTGAAGTTACATTGTTAACACACACAGGGGTGGAGATTTATGACTTACCCAACCCCTGCACCTAAAACTTTGGGGGTTTGGGTGAGACCCCCTACCACTTTGAACTATATATAACTCTATAAGCTATTTCGAAGGTTTTTTTAAAATAGTAATTGTGGACTTGGGTTTAACATTTTTTAAACTAGTCACCAAAATTAAAAATATAAAAAGTAAGCTTAGGCTTAGTCCTGTTTTAAACATCCCCTAAAAAAAACATGTTTAGAAGAAAACTTTTTTCAAAAATATAATTCATTAACATCCAAGCAGCATCAATATTATTGATTTAAACAAGGGGTTGAAGCTTTATTTTTAAACGTACATCATGTAAAAAGACGACATTTCTTTACTGATACTGATGTTTTCAATCCTTTCTGAATGTCATTAATTTTAAATTTTGGTTGTGTTGTAGCCCACAGTAACTTAAAAAAAGTTATATAAAAATGATTAATACAAAAGTACAAATACAAAATACAAAAATACAACCTGTAGATTGCTTCTGCCAAACAACTGAAGATAAGAAGGGCAAGGAAAATGACGACAGAAAAGGCTAATATTATTAGTACTGGATTACGCTGTGGCTCGGGAGAAGATTTGCCGCCTACGATTGAACTAACCCCGAAAATACACATCGCATAGTATCAAAGGGAACAATTTCTACGTTGCCATTGATGTTACAAAATAGTTACTTTTAGATTTTGTAAGTAATTCATTAAAAAAATTGCTGTTCAGTAATTTTATGTCCCCATTTATCTAAAAGTACTTTTTACGCTCGACCCCTGCACTAGCAGGTCTGCGGGGTTCTGTTCTCCGCCACTGGACACACTTATAGATAGACATCATATCTTATTTATTTCTTCGCTAGAGTCTTACCTGCCTTTTAATGGGATAAGTCATCTATTTGTCTGAACATATAACATATATAAGGCCAACTCAAAGATATGGAACGTTATCCATGTACAATTTTATTTGTCAAATAAACACGATTTATCTACTAATATGAATACGAAACCATCAACCGAAACAAATAATAATTTCTCTTTAGACTTAAGATATGAATATATTCTACTATATTCTATTATTCTTCAGATTTGAATTAGATTTAGCGATCTAGTTAGTCATGAAAACGAATTAATATTATATTCAACATTACATTGTATTCATAAAGAATGAACTTGGTTCGAGGTTTTAGACAAAAATATTTGAAAAACTACCAACTTTATTGAGTTTTTACAGGAAAAAATATAGCCTCTGTCTGTTTTGAGAGTCTAAAGAACACGAGAGGAAATTCTGTTCAAATCGTTTTAGCAGTTTTTGAGTACCTATATCACAAACTTACAAAAAACACGTAAAGAAATCCCATGATATAAGTGAGAGATGAGAAATAAGTACTTTGTAATTATCTGTGAAGATTATATAAGTTTATAAGTTAGGTACAGAGGTTTTACATAGTTTTTTTCAGTACCTCTTCTTCCCCCTGTACGAGTCCTTCTCTCAAGGGGCAATTTCACGAGGCAATATTGAGAGAACCGGATTGACAATCTTGTCGCTTTCAACCAAAATTTCCCGAATATCGTCCAATCAGTGGGTAGAGTCAATCCGATTGCAGGCGATATTCGGATCGCCTAAGCGATATTTCGATTGACAGCCTGTTCCGTGAATCCGATCACATTCGCCGACAGTCTGAAGCAGATCGCACAGTGGTTGCAAAATGACTGGACGATGGAAACCGGATCGCTCGAACTGCTAGATTCACGCATGCGCGTATGACTGTTTTGTCACCACGTGTTTTTTCCCTGGCGGAGTTTGTGTGATTGCAAGTTTTCAATATTTTAGTGATTTTTGTGTATTTAAATGGCTGATTCTGAGGTAAGGGAGGGAGAAAAAAAAAGAGCAAAGGGATTTTTCAAAAGAATTTATCAAACAATCGTTTTTGAAAGAATTCATAGAAAAAAATCCTGTTATTTTCCATGCCTATGGAAGGTTACTAGTAAACCACATTTATTTCGTTGGCTAATAGCCTCTAATAAGGATCCCATAAAACAAGCGTCCCAGCAATACATTTACTCGGTTGACACATAGCCTCTAACAGTAGTCCCATAAAAAACATTCACCCATTTACTTTGTAGACATATAGCCTCTAACATGTGTTCGTTAAAAATATTTACTTAGTTGGCTGCTAGCCTCTAAGCTTTAACCAGAGTCCCATCAAAACATTTACATGGTAGATACATACATAAACTCTAACAAGAGTCCTATAAACACATTTACTTGGTTGGCACATAGCCTCTAACACGAGTCCCATCAATAAAGGTTGTTTGGTCGCCTCATTTAGTGGGAAAAACTATCCCGGTATTCTTGGCTGCCTGTTTCAAACCCGGGATTTCCCTTCACCGACAAACCAGATGCCTATATCCTTGTAGCCACAGGGGCAAACCCATTCATAGTAAGATTATATTTCTTACAACCATTTTAATTTTTAGTACCACCATTTAATATTAGTCAATATATTTCCATCATAAATTTAGAATAAATTGGTTTACTAACCATTTAATTATTATTTTCAAATTAATAAATATAATCGCTCAAGGTAGCCAACACGGGTAAAAAACTACACTTGTTAATAATTTATTTCCCAAACTTCACAAAGAGATAATTTGAACCAATGGAAACAAGATGGTGTTAAAGAGTGATTGGGGAACTAGGAGAGCAACCGAATCTCCCAGCAATTATTTAATATATATCATATTGTCACGAAGGTTGCTTCATTATCACCTTGTGAATGGGCCCATTAACGCAAACACGGTAAATGTAGTATGAACGCGCTAGAAAATACAAACATGGACCTTTTACGATCATATTGATACTATTTTATTGGTGTTATTTTATAGGTACAGGACAATCAAAAATGACGGCTGAAGGTAGTATGACTTGAAGTATGAATATAATAAAAGTGATTTTACTAACATTATGTAACTATCAATTAATGTTAATACCACTTAGTTGCTACAACAATTACCAAAATGAAAGAAGAAATATTATAAACATTTGTTTTTAATAAATGAAGAATTTATTCATAAAATTGAATGATATATAGCACATGTCTGGAAATTGCTAAATTCCAACATGTTTACAATTTACTATACGCAAGTTATTAGATTGTAAAGTAGTGATAGCGTGTTTTAAATCACTGTTATTCACTAGCCATATTTACATTGAAGATGTAATATTTTATCAGGTTATTAATATTAGGTGGACATCAAGTAGGCCAGAAGGAATCTTCGTTGATCCCTCAGAGGGTGGACCACTTTATCAATCAGATGGAGGTGGACCACTTGGTTCGTCAGAGGGTGGGATATCACTTGTGCTACTATCAGGTGGGCTAGATTGTCTCAGAATTGAAGCTTCGCTTGGTCCATCTGATGGAGGCGGGCCACTTGGCTCATCGGAAGGTGGTGGACCACTTGGTTCGTCAGAGGGTGGGCTATCACTTGTGCTACTATCAGGTGGGCTAGATTGTCTCAGAATTGAAGCTTCGCTTGGTCCATCTGATGGAGGTGGGCCACTTGGCTCATCGGAAGGTGGTGGACCACTTGGTTCGTCAGAGGGTGGGTTATCACTTGTACTACTATCAGGTGGGTTAGATTGTCTCAGAATTGAAGCTTCGCTTGGTCCATCAGATGGAGGTAGACCACTTGGTTCTTCAGAGGGTGGACTATCACTTGTGCTACTATCAGGTGGGCTAGATTTTCTCAGAATTGAAGCTTCGCTTGGTCCATCGGAAGGTGGTGGGCCACTTGGCTCATTGGAAGGTGGTGGGCCACTTGGTCCATCAGATGGAGGTGGACCACTTGGCTCATCAGAGGGTGGGCTATCACTTGTGCTACTATCAGGTGTTGGCTCATCTTGTTTCAACTGTAAATTTTATCATTATTAACATTTACCTTAAATCCCAAGAGTTTTATTTTATTGATATGATATTGTTGTATATTTGTACTGAGGAGTGAATCGAGAAATATTAACTTACATCAATAATAATAATTTTTGAAAAATGTCATGAATATTATCTATGTACATTTATGAAATAATAAATTTAATGTTTAAAAATTGTAACTAAATTACACCAGCATAACCACATTAATCTTGTCTTACTTTATGAGAATATGAGGTAATCTACCTGGTACTTGAGGTGAGCAAAGTTCCAGCGAATGTGTCTGCTCTGTACACATTGGAGGGCCAGCAGACCCACTACGAGAAGTGATAACGTCTTCATTTCTTACTGAAACACACATAAAATGGTTCATTTGGTTTGGTTGACTAATATGCTCTTTAAAGGGCACCATCAAAACGTTTACTTTGTTGACTGATAGCTCTAACAACAGTACCATCAAAAGCGTTATTTGGTTGGATGATAGCCTCAAACAGTAGTTTCACCAAAAGCTTTATTTGGTTGGATGATAGCCTCAAACAGTAGTATCACCAAAAGCTTTATTTGGTTGGATGATAACCTCAAACAGTAGTTTCACCAAAAGCTTTATTTGGTTGGATGATAGCCTCAAACAGTAGTTTCACCAAAATATATTTTTGGTTGGATGAGAGCCTCAAACAATAGTTTCACCAAAAGCTTTATTTGGTTGGATGATAGCCTCAAACAGTAGTTTCACCAAAAGATCTTTTTGGTTGGATGAGAGCCTCAAACAATAGTTTTACCAAAAGATCTATTTGGTTGGATGAGAGCCTCAAACAATAGTTTCACCAAAAGCTTTATTTGGTTGGATGATAACCTCAAACAGTAGTTTCACCAGAAGCTTTATTTGATTGGATGATAGCCTCAAACAATAGTTTCACCAAAAGCTTTATTTGGTTGGATGAGAGCCTCAAACAATAGTTTCACCAAAAGCTTCATTTGGTTGGATGAGAGCCTCAAACAATAGATTCACCAAAAGCTTTATTTGGTTGGATGATAGCCTCAAACAATAGTTTCACCAAAAGCTTTATTTGGTTGGATGAGAGCCTCAAACAATAGTTTCACCAAAAGCTTTATTTGGTTGGATGAGAGCCTCAAACAATACTTTCATCAAAACATGAGACTTGGTGCTGATAGCCTCTAACAAGCATTTTATCAAAACATTTACATTTACTTGGTGGGCACATAGCCTCTAACAACAGTACCATCAAAACATTTACTTGGGTGGCGCATAACTTTCAATAACCAACTAATTTATTAGAACACATCATTTAGGTCCCTCAAAACTTTTTGTTTGAGTGTTACTAAGACTTTTCATTGGTCTCCTGGGCGATACCTCTTGGTGTTTATAATTACATCGTAAATTTATAATGAATTAGTTTATTAGCTATTTAACTAAGTCTTTCTTCAAATTAATTTAAAAAAAGTTTTACTAGAGTATTTATTGCATAGTAATTGTTTATATAGCTAGCTTGTGATGGTTTGAAGAATGTATAAATAATTATTTTTTATTGCTCTTACCTTGTTTCTCTTCACTGAAGTCAAAACTAGAAGGTTGTCTTTAACCGGAAATTTGGGTTCCTTATATACTCAGTTTTGAGTGATGGAAGACCCACGTGAGTGAACTTTGTCCAAACCACTCATCGATACTGCATCTTATTTTAGGATTTTTTTATAATGCATGCACACTTCTACTTTGAAGATAAGTCCTTGCTCAACCGTGGAAAAAACGTGGTAGCTCCCTTAAAAGATAAATAAAACATTTAATAAACGTGTGCAGCAAAACCTAAATTGCCGTTAGTACGTTTGCTGTAGTGGACTATGATTTAAAATGCTGGAGTTCGATTCTTGAATAGATGCAGTAGATTATTTCCACCTAAAGTTTTGTGACTTCAATATCTACCCGTATGAATGTTGGTATATATTTTAAAAAATAACCCTGATCTCATTAACTATTCAGATCCGATAATATAATTTGTTAATAACATTAAGTACATTAGCAATAAATTGTGCTAATAAATACTAATATTAATATTACAACTAGCCGCATCGGTGGTCTCATGATCTAAGGCATTGGACTGAGATAAAGGTGACGATGAGATAAGGGATTCGAAAAATGGACGGCTGAACAGAGGGTGGTTTTTGTAAAAATGGTTTTCCTATCTCCCTCCACGTAAATGCAAGTTCATTTCCTCCAAATGCTTACCTTTCTCAAATTTATCGCCTTTGCATAGATATGCGTATAGTCCAAGTGGGTAGTAAGACGTGGCGAATATAAAATAGTAGTAAGCTATGATCTAGAAGTTTCGGTTTCGAACCTTTTCAGTAGCACTAATTTATTTATTTAAAAAAAAGACATAATATTGTTCATATTTCTTCTCCAGGTTTACGGAGGTGGAGTTATTTGAACTACTGGTGACTAGTCGGTATAGGTTCAAATATTATTGGGATGCACTTTAATTTGTTTTTTCACGTGTGATTTATTATTTTAGTTTTCCCATTTACTCCACGTTAATCCGGGTACCCTTCTTCTAAACAACCTTCTTTATCTCTTAGACTAGTCAATAAATAGCCGTAGGGTCAAACCTAATCACTAAAATAGTATTAAGACACTTTCTCGTATTAGAGTATTGACATTTAGGAAAAAAATATTTCAAAATTGTTTATCGGTAATCTACCGTTAAATAATATGTCCTAAAAAAAATAAAAAATAAACACTTCAGTTTTTAATCCAAATTGATAAGTAAACTATTTAAAAAATTTTTTTAGAAAACCGAAAACAATTCCCATATTTTCATTTTGAACCAAAACTTTCAAAAATAAATTATCAGTAAAAAATTACCCTTAATTTTAGAGAAAGATTCGAAATTATGATTTTTCACTGAGGTAAGGCAATATAATTTATAACTATCAAGTTTGAAATAATTCCAACAAATTTTTTAGTTACTAGCCAAAAAAGACAGACACACAGAATTATTATAATTGCCGCTTTTTTGATTACGGGTGCACAAAAAAAAAATCTGGCAGAAGAAATCTTAACGATTAAATCATTTACTACAAGATGATCAAAAGTTGCATGAAACAGCCTCTTAACTACTTTGCGGTCAGATGAAACCAATCATAGTATTTACATGAAATACAAACAAATAAAATAACATATTATTTACCCACTTCAGTGGCCGCATGTTTTGAGGCGTCACTCTCGCATTAGACTAGACTGCCGATAACTGGGAGATCTGGCGTTCGATCCTGGTCGCATGTACTGAGGATAGTTTTTCCTAAATACTCTTCCACCCTCCATCCACTCAAATGCTGGTACACTTCCTTCTAATTCAACCGTCCTAATCTCTAACACATTAGAATAATTAATAAATAGGCTTAAAACCCAAATAGCTACTAAGACACGGTGCTTAAAAAAGTCATAGTAAACAAAATTGTTTATTTTTTGATACATATTATACATACTGGGAGTTTCTAGACAATATTTTTAAATAATAATCACAATAATAAATGCACTGAAATGAATATTTATGCTCTATAGTTCGACTTTTATTAATAGAAACAAAACGTGTGAAAATGTGACATTAGCTCATTTTCAACGACTCTTTGACCATAGTTGCGGAGCTATGAGACTAGACTTGATGAAAAAGGGCTCTAGATTTAGACTTTTTCTAACAAATACAAAAGTATTTTGATTGGTTCACAACAGAAAATTTAAAAACATTTGAGAACCAGCAGCGAAATTTCCTCTTTATCTTGGGATAAGAAGTCTCGTAGTTTTATTTTACCTCTTTATTATGGACATGACAAAGGGTGGTTGCAGGTAAAGGGCGAAAGGAATTATAATCTTAGACAAAGTAGCGAACGAGTCCCAGAAAATAACACAGACCATTGTATTTTAATCCATGTGGCCTGACAGCGATTGATACTTTCTCGGAGACGACCGCCTTAAGTACCAGCACTATCCGTTACTTAAACATTCTAAATTAAATTATGGGATGAGGCGTGTGAAATTTAATTGTATATGCTTAAATTTTATTTTGTTCCATGACTTACTTTTTTTTAGCACCGTGCCTTACTATTCATTCGAACTGCACGCTTATATACTATTTACGCTTATAGTTTTTTAGGGATGAGTAAAGCTATATTTAGAGGAAGTGTACCTACATTTTCGTGGAGGGAGTGTGAAAAATCATTTTGGAAAAAGCCTTCAGTACACCCGACCAAGATTCGAACCTTGATCTCCACGTCATTGACAGTCTTGTCTACTGCGAGAGTGACACCATATACCATGAGGCCACCAAAGCGGGTTCACGTCTTACTACCCCGTTTAAACTTAACCTTAATTAGGAATAAGTAAAGTATAATTTATACGAAATGATCCAACTTTTTCGTGGAAGAAAGGTGGTAAAACCATTTATAGTAAAGCGGAGTCAGTACACCCAACCGGGATTCAAAACCACTCCTCTCCATCACTGGCGAACCAAACTCGATGAGCTTTGACATTTTGTCCAAGTACTCGCTGGTATGGACTGAACCATATTGAACCATAAGGTGTGGACTACACCATATTCAACCATAAGGTGTGGACTACACCATATTCAACCATAAGGTATGGCTTCTGAACTTAAAGGATGACTAGCTCAAATTACAAAATTATCTGTAACATTTTTCATGGTTGAAAATGGTATTTCCCCTTTTTCAATTATGTGCGTATAACTTGAACGGGTAATAAGACGCGGTACTGGTTCTACTACTACTACTACTACTACTACTACTACTACTACTACTACTACTACTACTACTACAACTACTACGATTGCTACTACTACTACTACTACTACTACTACAACTACTACTACTACCACCACTACTACTACCACCATTACTACTACTACCACCACTACTTTTACTACTACTACCACCACTACTTTTACTACTACTACCACCACTACTACTACTACTACTACTACTACCACTACTACTACTACCACTACCACCATTACTAATACTACCACCACTACTACTACTACTACTACTACTACTACCACCACTACTACCACTACTACTACTACTACTACTACCATTACCACCATTACTAATACTACCACCACTACTACTATTGCTACTACTACTACCACTACTACTACTACCACTACTACTAATACTGCTACTAATACTAATTATGTGTTAGTAACAGTTGACATCGGTGTTCTTGGGGTAAAGCACCCGCCTCAGGACCAAACCCAGATGGGATCGACGGATTTTTCTTGAGCAATAAAAATCGTAGCAGAACTTCCTTCAGAGGGTAAGTAAGGCCGTCGGTCCTATGTCGATTGTGGCATGTATAAGAACCCTGGAAGGAATGGGAAAATACATTTCCAGGAAAAATTGGTAGGTCCTTTCACTCTCGCTCATAGAAACTATCGTGTTAAGATACAATCAATAGGTTCAGAAAGGGCATGTTTAATGTCTCAAATTAAAAATAAAATTAAAAACAGGGAAATTGTGTAGTTACTAGATCTAAGTTAGTTTGTAAATCTTGGCTCAAAATGTGTGTGTAAAGTTGGGGATGTAGGGAACTTGAGTTACGGGAAATGTTTTTGCAGTTTTTATACAAAAACTTTTTTTGGTCAAAATAAATCAAATATTTCTCCAGTAGAAACATAGAGTTAAATTGTCTTCACATGGTGATATCAACAATTGTTGAATATCTCTCATGAGCATAGCAACATTAGATGGCACCCTTGACAGATTCTCAACAACTGTTGAGGTCACTATGTGGACAAAATGAAACTATGTTTATATTTGTATAGAAGCAATAATTATTTGATTTATTTTGGCAAAAAAAAAAAGTTTTGCTATAAAAATTGCAAAAAACACAGACCACTAAATAGCGCTACTACAAATTAGGGTTCCAACTAGAAAAACAACTGAGATTTTTAGTAAACCCACATGGGGGGTATGTGGACAAACTCTTTAGTCTAGTCTAAGTTTGTTGAGGAGGACTGAGTTTAAATCCTGGTCAGGTTTACCGATATGTTACCACCCCCCAAATATTTTATCACTGTGTTTCGACACAAATTTGGGTGTATCCCTTCTAAATTCTACCGTACTCATCCAATTAGTGTAAACATGTGCAAGGGCGTAGAAAGTGGGATCGGGGGG
>CABFWO010007890.1:11391-21761 GCA_902155825.1 Timema genevievae | reverse complement strand
GTCAAAGACATATTTTATAAATAATAGTAAAAAATATATTTTGGAAAACAAATTTCAAAAGAAGGGTATATTTTTGGAATGACCCTAGTAGTAGTTAGCCTTCTCGGAGCACGATATTTGTTATAAACATTTTGATTAGGTTAGCTTAACATTTATATCATAAAATAAATAATATTTAATTCTTATCGCATACTAAATCAAACTTAATTGGTTGTTGTGAAAACAAAAAGCCAACTATTTTCATTTGATAAAATAATGCAAATATACTTTAGGAAATGTGAATGTTACCTATATTTGATTAATTGTTAGTGAATAACACATTAATAATAACTATGATGGCCGAAAATTAATATCAAAAAGTTGTAATTAATGTACATGACTAAATCAAACGTGAACTTTACAAATGGAGAGTGAATATATACAAGGTGTTTATTAATTGGTGTCAAATATTTTAGGGGGTTATTCCCATCGACCAAACATTAAGAAAATCCATTTAATTTGGGTCTAGAAAATAGAAACGATTAGTTTTAGAGTTATTTATGGTTTTCCTCAAAGATGTATTGGTCACAGGGGATCCATTGAATGTCCTGCTTAACCACTATATTTAAACACAATGAATTTGTATCTATGGGGACATTTAACATGGTGTCTACTCGACTTGACCAATGAAATTCCCGACTTTTTCCCTGATTTTCCCTGATCATTCCCTAAAACTCCAGACTCAAAAGTATGTCCACACCCTTCTGTCCCCCCAAAACCCATAGTTTTTGTTAATCTTTTTTATGAATATAAGTTTTAAGATTTAAATAAAGTTTTTCTATTTGTATTAACATAGTCTAGTAGGAATTAGAAAATTATAAAATATATTACACAGCCACAAACAAAAGACAGTCTGAATCACATTGTAATTTACTGATTTAATGATTATTATATTTCATATTTTGACTAAAACAACATTTTCCCTGATATTGTTTGTTAATTTACCAAATTCCTGACTTATTCAACTTTTTTTCTCGACCACTTCAAATTCCCGGCTAATTCCAGTTTTCCTTGATTTTCCCGGGTGGTACCATTGTTTATGCAACTTCTGTGCTTGGTGTTGAAGTTCTAAGAGAGTGTATCGTAAATGTATGTGAGCAAGTACGTAACATCTCAATTGTATTCAACAAAGCATGTAACGCAAGCTAAGATGATGTAATGAAGCAGTAGGACCACATCTTGGACAATTTTTGTAACAAAATGTTTCGTCTTGTTTTTGTTTCACTTTGTCTTGTTTAGTTGCATTTATTCTTCTGTTGGATTGCTTATTAATTGACAAATAAAATCCCTCCCAACTCAGAAATTAAACCATTTTAGACCCATGTTTGTATTACCTTTCTTAGTGTTTGTTCGATGGGAACATGCCCCTGGAATATTTGACACAATATATGACATAAATTAATATACACTCTATAGCCTATGTAAATAAAAAAGCCTTTAAAAAGCAAACTCTTGCATTCTGCTGAATATAAACAGTGATTTAAAAATATCTGTTTCAGAAGTAATAGAGCTACCCCCCTCCCAACGCAACCCTCTCCAGCCTAGTTGCAGTGACTCACCAGGAATGTGGGTTTCACAAGCACGCAATTAAATAGTGTACAAAGTTCATGGCCTACATTTACATTATCTTCTCATTCTGTTTGGGGAAGAAAAGTTTTATGTTTTAGTATTCACGCATTTACAAAATGTTGACGTATTTAAAAATATATTTATTCTACATAAATAGCTAACAATTTGTATCAAAAAAATATTCAGATGGGGAAATGATACAAATTACAAAAAATGACCTATTAAAGAACATTTCCTCCAGCACAGAGTCTTGAGTAGAATGTATGGGCATTGTCTGTTATGTGTCTGCCCCCAAGTTCCCCCAAGATGGCATGTCATCAAAAACAAAGCCTCGGTGATCAATGTCATTTGGGAAGAAAAAAAGATAACAGAGGATAGATGTTATGTTCAATCATTTTTAAAATTTCTCAAAATGATATAGGCTATTTGACTTAACGAAAATATAAACACATCCTTCACTGTTACAATATACCAGGCAACTCTTTCCTTCTAACTATGGTTTAGCACTAAACAAATATAATAGAATTTTTGTTTTTGTTTTTTAGCGCCGCATCTTTCTACCCATTCGAGTTATGCGCCTATGTACTAATTACGCTAATGGTTTGGATTAGGAAGATTTTTAATTGATGGGAAGTGCATGTCCAACATTTGCGGGAAAAACCACCCTCAGTGCACCCAACCGGGATCGAACCCCAATCTCCCCATCCTCAGCAGTTTAGTATAATGCAACCAATCAAGTGGTTGAAAGGGGATTTACTCTTGTAATTATTGTAAGGATTTAACTAAGACAAAGGCCCAATTTTACAATACAGTAGATTCTCAACTATCTGTGGGGCTTGGGAAAAAAATTGGCCCGGATTTAAAAACAAACTGATAAACCCAGTGAATCACTTTACCTCAAAAGTAAACACTGAATAAGTCCATCTGAACTATAGAGTCATTATCTTGTGTTACAATGACTTATTAACAATTTTGCCAGTTTAATTTTCTGTTATTATGTACAGTCAAATGTAAAATTATGTTAACATTTTATGTTAAATTTTTAATTCACATGTTCAGTTTTATTTACCGTACAGTTATAGCATAGCATGTAGGGCAAGACTTTAGTTGAAAGTTTATTATATAACCAGTAACCCTTGCGAAACTTTCACACATTCAGACAACCTTCTCTCCCCCTCCCAAAAATGATTTAGTCTTTTTTAGGTTGTTGAAATTAAATACTCAACGAATTGTATACACAAAATAACAACGAGGGTTTATTTTCAATAATTGATACAAAAATATTGTTAGATTTTTCTTTTAACTTAGATTTTAAACAAACAATGTGCTTTAATGTAAACTGAGTATGCTATGTCAGAATTCGGTAAAAAATCCTATCAACTGAAACCTTATTCATCGCTGTAGGCTTCGTATTAGTTGAGAAAAAGGGATTTTGACAACATAAATAATATATAGGATTAAAAATTTCCGCCCCAGTTAATCCATGACCCGGCTAATCAATGGTCTTGCAGATCATGTTATAGTTTGGTGAATGGATACATGGTAACTTTTCTTACCATAGATAGGAATAGGTGCTTTTACATATTAAGGCTCAATACATATATGCCTATCTCACTAGCAGAGGTTTCCTGTGGAGGAACTTACAGATACCAAGATTGTCATTGAAAAATATGTGATTGTCCTAAACTATTTGCAAACATTTCTCATCATGGTATTATTATTATTATTATTATTAGCACCGCGTCTTACTAACCGTTCGGGTTATACGTACTTACGCTAATGTGTAATGGTAGGATGATTGTGAGATGAAATGGTAGGACCTACAGTTTAACGTGGAATCCGAACCACGGTGGAGGCCTGGCATTCCTCACATTCACAAGTTGTGATTAATACATGTCTTGCCAGAGGTGAAGGAAGGGTTTGGCAATCAAATAAATCTGTGCCGAGACCGAGGATTGAACCCCGAACCCGCAGTACAGAAGTCTGATTATTATATCCTTGGTTCATTACAACATTTCCCTCTGTTTCGAATTGTTTGAAGGTTTCAGGAAGTCTATTATTTTTGTAGGCCTGTGATGAAGAAATTAAAATTGGCACATGAAGAGTCTCAAGTTTGAATTAAATTTAAAGAGTAGAGAATGTTTACACTGTCTTTTAATAAAATATATTTTTACAAACAGAACTTTACCTAGTACAGCATTATTAATTAGGCTACATAAGATACAAAAAAACATTAGCCGTTAAAATATTTTGATTGATCAGTTAGGCTAATTAATTAGCCTAATTAAAATGTCTCTATCAGAACACACATGTGACAAAATAGAATGGCAATAGTTCTAATTGGTATTTAAATGTATCAATCCACCCAAGATGTTTTCAAAATTGAATATTAATTGACTTGGAAGGTTAGGTTAAGCTAGGATGATTTTTTTTAGTTAAAAAAACAAGTTTGCAATGGAAAGAAACCAAGATATTCAAGGAGTGGTTGCTATAGACTTTCACGTTTCACGATACTATGTAAAATAGGTGAGTCAAGCAAATATTTTCTGAACAAGTAATTATTTTAATTAGCTTAGTCTTTGTATATAGATGACTGACTTTTTTGTGTCTAAGATTAATCACTATATACTTTAATAGCATAAAAACTTTTTTACTTGTTTAAAAGACAGTATAAACATTCATGAACCTTGCCCTTGGACAAAGATTGATTTACGCTGTATCCGAATAGTCAAGTAGGTACACTTGACTTGATGCAGACTTAATGACTTTACACTTAACACACATTATTATTATTATTATTATTATTATTATTATTAGCACCGCGTCTTACTACCCGTTCGGGTTATACGGACTTACGGTAATGTGTAATGGTAGGGTGATTGCGAAATGAAATGGAGGACCTACAGTTTAACGTGGAATCCGAACCACGGTGGAGGCTTGACATTCCTCACATTCACAAGTTGTGATTAATACACATCTTGTCAGAGGTGAAGGAAGGGTTCGGCAATCAGATAAACCTGTGCCGGGACCGAGGATTGAACCCCGGACCTCCAGCACAGAAGTCTGACACCTTACCCCTAGACCACCAGGTCACCTTAACACACATTAAGATTGAAGACTGCAACAGAATACTTGAACAGCAAAATATCCTTTTCGCGCCCTCGAGTCCGCAATGTTGATTCCTAACAATAATCTTAGAAACTATTTTAAACGTCATCTATCAGCCCGAATAGCATAGGCCACTTACAGATTTGTGGTGACTTAATTTCACTGCACATGACAAATTATCCAAATTATCCAACACAACAAAATACAATACAATACAACTCTACAACAAAACAATCAGTATATTTAACGTACGCTATCAAAGATGACATTACTCTACGAGCTCTATCTCTAGCAGACAAAAAATTAAACAATTGCCGACCAAACACCGCATCGACGGTGTGTCAAGGGTAGCTTGCTTTCGCAGGGCGTGTGAAGGGTGCATTAGCACACTTTGTAACTATTCGAACATATCTGCACTTGATCACGTGATTGCTAATGCAACTATCGAGTGAACGTCAATGGTCAACGGCGTGTTAAGTAGACTATTCGGATACAACCTTAAAATCCTAGCTGGTAAAAATACAATCTTAACCTGAAAATGTCATAGACCTCAGATTATTAGCCTGTTAAGGTCTCCAATGCAACTCACCAAGGGAAGTCATGGTGTGAAGCAAAGAGTTTGGAACCCCATGCTGAAATTCTCGAAAACAAGCATCCAATAATTTGAATTTAGAATCTGGAGAATTAATGTGAAGGTCCGAGGCAGTATTAGTGGAACCGAAAACTGATTCACAAATAGAGTTTACTTTGTCAGCTACATCAGCTGGAGGAAAATAAGCTCTCTGGGAACGTAAAAATCTGAAAGAAAAAAAATAGAGGACATATATATATATATTTATTTTGAGTTACGTGAAATAAAGGGAGCCATAAAAGTTAAATAATAATGTTATTTCGGTGAGATTACCCTTTAGCTGCAATGGATTCTCTTGTAGCTTTTAAGCTTCTTCCATGTGGCAATTGTTCACTTCTTTTAGAATAACAATTTCTTAGTACCTAAAAATAATAACAAACATAGATAAGATTAGTAACTAAATTAGAAACATAATGTAAACAAAAATAATACTATTATGTTAGAACAAATGTTTTGCTACTTGTCATTTGATAGTAGGTAGAATATTAAGAAAATATATTTAATGGCTAATTAAGATTCGATATAATGACTAGTGAATATTCCTATATAATCGGTCATCGATAGTAAAATATTTTACAAACCAAGAACTTAAAGCTACACGTCAAATTAAAGTTTTCAGCTTTTCTCACACCATGCCTTATGTACGCCGCCATTTTCGACACGATGTACCATGTGACTTAAATTAACCAATGAAATCCATACTCCCGTTGCGCTTGTTGTTTCTTATCCGCCATTTGCAGTCGCCATTGAAAGGTGAAAACCAATTTTCCTGTTCGTGTTTCGATAAGGTTTTTGTGTAGATTTGTGTAAGTAGATCGTGTGAATAGTGGTTTAAATTAAATATAAAATGATGGAGAAACCATGACGCATCCAAATCATCAAACCAACGGCGCCAGTTTGGAGGACTGCCACACAAATTTCTTTGCTCTGGTAAGTAGATTTCACAAGTTTTCGTAGCACAAGAAAATGAAGTCAAATTGTAGTTTGGACTAATTTCACTCTTTGCGATTATATTCTAACTTAGAAAAATAAAACAAATGTAAATTATCCTAGTTTTTTGACAATTTTATTATTATTTCTAGTTTTACTTGAATGAAGTTTTAAGTTATCTCTAATGTCACGCTTCATATAGCCCGGCCGAATGTATGCAATTCGCACCTTTTTGGAGCAGTGCCCCAATTTGTCAAGCTCATATTTTCAAGCTGAAATAGTAAATTCGTATAGTCTCTGTAATTTTTACAGGGTTGTTGAGTGTATCTAGTTTCTTCAATTAAAAGTTTGCCTTTATAATATATCAAGCATAATACTAATCTAAATTAAAGATTTATTTAAAATTTCAACTCAGCCTTGCTTAACGTTTTAAGGTCAACTGCCTTTATTAAAATTCCGTCACCTGCGTGATGCTTATTCAACATGTATTTCACTTTAATATGTTGTAAATTACATTTTAAATTAAATATTATGCTCACATCTAATATATTTTATCTTAACCTACTTTTGTGTTTTTTGATTTTCGGAGTATAATTTTATTCGAACACAGCCGTGTTCCCTCCAATTAATGAATATTTTTAGACTTATCAAGTATACCTGAACTTAAATATGTTCCAGCTATTTTTGGGTTACTATTTCGAATGTTTGTTAAATTAGTTTGCATTTTAAATTAAGATTCAAAGTTTGATCTAGGCCTATTTATGCACACATTTACTGAAATTGCAGATATTTATGAAACAATCACCTGCCATAGATCTATGGTCTAAGTTTTTGAGTATGCTTTTATATTCTATTTAGTTGAAATTATTTAGACTCTCATCATCTGTTATCCAATGACAGCTTTCTTTTTCTAGTGAACTAATCTTAAGGCCTTGAGAATCTAACTAGACTGTGTTTTCAATTCTTTGCTATCGAATCATAAACATCCAGATAGGGAGCGTGACTTTGTAGGGTTGGTTATAAATGTGTTTAGTTTCTCGTATAATAAGTAGTATGTCTGATGCACTAAAGTGTATTAGGGCTAAGTCTGTTAGTTGTGGCACTTGATAAGACATAAAAACAAGTTCCTAGTAGGTGCTGCCCTCTCTCATTGGTTTCGGGAAACACGTGTGATGGCCATAAGCAAAACACTGTTGCAACATGACCTCGGGCCCGTTTCACAGAGACGTAAACCTTGTCGCATTGGCTCGCGACACTCGCCTGCGCCTCACAGCCTTGTTTACTTGTATTTAATCAACAATACAAGTCACATTTACCCTTGGGAAGGGATACAATATTGGTTGAGAATGATTTGTTTTGACTTAACAGTAAACTAGGCAACGTCGCGCTGTAGTAGCAGACGGAAAGTGGCGGGAGGACTGCGATGGGAAACGATCGCTTTGCACAGGTTTCGAAGATGCGCAGTTGTGCCTTTACCGCATAGACAAATCCGTATGAAAATAATAATATAAATAATAATGATGCAAATTAAAACCGTAAACACTAAAGGGTAGAGTTGGGCACTAGTTCAGAGCTGTCATTTCACGAAGTTTGGTGTTGTGTCAAGAAGCGTTGCGAATTGTGTTGGCAGACCTGGCGGCCCGCGTCAACCGCTGAGAAGTGACCTCAGTTTATTACGACACGCACCAGTTGCGAGTTTCTAAAATTACTCAATTTGTAAGCTTGAAGGAACAACAAAGGTTTCTTTACTAATAATAAAATATGCGTGACATCTTTTTATGTCGTTGCAAGCTTAAAGAAGGAAATCTCGCTAATAATCTGACTATTATTTTAAAACGGTTATTTTGTTTTTTAATTTATTTATTTTAGCACCGCGTCTTACTACACGTTCGAGTTAATCGCTTGAATGTACTAATGACGCTAATGGTTTTTATTCGTGGGGAAGGTTATATTAATGGGATGTGTACCCGAATTTGCGTGGGGGGAGAGTGGAAACCCATTTTGGAAAATACCTTAGCACACCCGATCGAGATTCAAATCTCAATATCCCCGCTATCGGCGGTCTAGTATACTGGGATAATAGAGGCCACCGAATCGGGTTTTGCTGGTCATTGATGTTGACAATTAAAACCATTTAAAATGTTCCATTTAATGTATTTTTGCTATCGGAACAGATCACAGGATAAGTTAATTGGAAGGGCTAACCGATCAATGTAACAGTGTCACCGTAGGAACGTGTAGGCAGGTCTACAAACTACCAAACTGTCCGGCCGGTCGACCAAAAATGTCTCGAAGGTCGCCGCGCCGCCTTCTCTAGGTCCTGCAAGGTGTGATTTTCGGACGGGCCCCTCTTGGTAACCTTCGCCTTAACCCGACACATGGTCCTTGGTTTGGCGCGGACACTGACATACGCTGCACAAACGAATCCACTCATTTAATTGGCCTTAATATAAACTCTAGACCTAGCTCATCGTTTATGTAAATGTGTTAGTCGTAAGAAAACAACATGAACACCGCTTAGCTGAGGCATTGAGACGACGCGTTCAGTGAAACTGGGTCAATTAACAAGTGGAAGGTGAAAGGTATCATCATGTCCCCGAGTAAAATCGAGAATTTACTTTCTTTTACGTTTTGTATTTTTTTTAAATAATGAAGTAAAAATTTGTTCATTCTTAACGGCGTTTCATGTGAACTGTCTGGAATCAAAGTGGACTGTTAAAATCGTGATCGAGTCTTGTTCAAACAAATATAGGCCATTATTATTTATAAATAGGGTCACAAAAGAACATTCTGAGATGATTGAATATTGTTAGTTGTTTTAAGGCTCCTGCACTGATATTAATTTAAGAAACACAGCAGTGGTGATATTTCCTTCCAAGTAGTCGTTGTGTGTATCGGGAGGGGAGGGAGGGGCGTAGATCAGCTGTTTGGCAATATTTAAAAGCTTTGGGCTCGTTCCAAAACATGATCTACTCCAAAATAGTACAACTATTTCATGGTGGCTACAGACAGGGAAAACCTGGAATAGTCAGGGAATTTTTGGATGACAGGGAAATGTCAGGGAATTTAATTAAAAATATGTTTAAAATATCCCATTAATTTCACAACTAAACACTAAAATAAAAGTTAATAATACCTAAATTAAATAACATTTTAATTTTTAAAATAACTGATACAACTGTTTATGTTTAGTAGATACAAACTTTTTTTTTAATATGTGATCAATAATAAATAAAACAAAAGTCATCATCCACCATTAAAACGGGGAAAAAAGTAGTCGGGGAAAATTGAAAAATGTTGCCTGGAAAACCTGGAAAAGTCAGGGAATTTTGTAAAATATGTTTTGTAGCCACCCTGTATTTGTTTACAGGCTAGCATTTTGTTTACTTTAAGCTATAAGTTACATTTTGTGTAAACAATATTTTGGCGGGAGCGAACTATTTATGGTGCTTTTCAGATATTTTTTTTAGCACCGCGTCTTACTACCCGTTCGGATTATGCGCTTAAGTACTAATTACACTAATAGATTAGGGATTGGGAAGGTTGGATTTAGAGGAAGTTAACCCGCATTTGCGTGGAGGGAGAGTTGAAAACCGTTTAGGGAACCCCCACCCCAGTTCACCCGACCGAGATTCGAACCTCGATCTTCCCGTCCTCGGTGGTCTAGCTCAACACGACTGACGCGTTAGCCAACTACGCCACCGAAGCGGGTCTTTTCAGATTTAAATAATTGTATAATATTTCTAGTTGAATAGGCCAATACTTTTTACATGACTAGACTTTAACAGAATCTAACTACCAGCATTTGTTGGGTTAGATTAGTTAAAGATAACATAAGTTGGTTAGAAATCGTCTTAAATATTAGCAAATGCCCGTAATGGGATAGGAGCTATAAGTTAAATTAAGAGGGAACGCACCAGCATTTACCTGAAGAGAAGAAAGAAAATCACACCCTAGTGATACCACCCCCAATGCACGCTACCGAAATTCAAATTGGCCATTGGCTGAAATTCATAGCAGAGTTAGCTCTACTGACGATTAGGATTAGTTGAAATTATATTGTAAAGATAAAATAATTTTTTTAGGGGGGGGG
>CABFWO010007890.1:0-11262 GCA_902155825.1 Timema genevievae | reverse complement strand
GGTAAGGTGTCAGACTTCTCTGCTGAGGGTCGGGGTTCAATCCTCGGTCCCGGCACAGATTTATCTGATTGCCAAACCCTTCCTTCACCTCTGACAAGATGTGTATTAATCACAACTTGTGAATGTGAGGAATGCCAGGCCTCCACCGTGGTTCGGATCCCATGTTAAACTGTAGGTCCTCCATTTCATCTCACGATCATCTTACCATTGCACATTAGCGTAAGTGCGTATAACCCGAACGGGTAGTAAGACGCGGTGCTAATAATAATAATAATAATAATAATAATAATAATCTGATTTCCAAACCCTTCCTTCACCTCTGACAAGACGTTCGTATTAATCACAACTTGCGAATGTGTGGAATGCCAGGCCTCCACCGTGGTTCGGATCCCACGTTAATCGGGAGCTTTTCATATTCTTGCATGTCTAAAGACTCCTTCAAAAACCTAAGCTTAAATTAGCACTTTAACTCGAAAAAAAAAATACCATCATGAGACAGGCCATTCCACCATATGCAATATTAAATATTTTTTTATTGTATGCATATAATATAAATTAACATTCAAGCATATTAGTCCATTATATAGTATAATATAAACACAAAATACCTTGAATTTCCCCCCAACAATTCCTTGTCCAAAGTTATTCTCAAAAAGATTCAACAACAAATATTGTGATAACACAAGCAACCTCGTTCACTTTCAAGTAAAGACCGTGGGTATTGGGCAGTAGTTGGTGTTTAACAGATGCGCCACCGAAACAGCGGCGTGGCTGTGAAACCTCTCGATAACATTGTAGTTAGTTAAAATGACCGCTACAATCGCCCGTAGTCGAGTATGTCAGATAGAGCTTGTGGTATATGTCTAGGGCGAAGTAATGTTTAGAAACTATGAACACCGTAAGATTTGCGTCGTGCTATTTTAAAAACCTGACCTCCTAAAGGCAAAAATAAAATATCTGATGGTTCAACTAATCCATCATTAATTTAAAATACATTTAAAACCTTAGCACATTAAGGAAAAAGTAAATAAATAACTGATATGTAAAAATGTAATTTTTATGTGTCAGTAGTAAATATTTAATATTTAAAAAGTATTCAGTACCAATAGATTGTATTGAAATATTTACACGTTCGTTTATCTATAGCAGGTTATTAAGTCAAATTTAAAAAAAAATCAAACCTTTGCAGTTAATAGGTTTGGAATATTTGATAGGCTACATCTAATTTCATTATTTAAAACTGCTTTAAAAGGATTTTTTTTTTAATGTTTAAATAAAAACACAATTAGAATCAATTTTGTTGAGAAAAAAAAGTTGGATTTGGTTTTGTTATTTTTCCTAAAGACCATTAGTGAATAGAATATTTCATTAAATTAAAAAATGACGCCTTGACTTAGGAACTGAACCAGGGACCTTTGTCTTAGTACGCCAATGCTCTCACCACTGAGTTATCCCGTGCCCAGGATCTTCACTCATATTATAAGACAGACCCTGGGCACGGGACAATACCTGGATAGCTCATTGGTGAGAGCATTGGCGTACTAATTCAAAGGTCCCAGGTTCGATTCCTGTGCCCAGGTGTCACTTTTCAATTTAAAGAACATTCTATACTCCATTCACGGTAGGAATTACTTTCTGAAAGTTCTTTTTTCCTACCAAAATCCTACTATATAAGAGCTTTCTGGTTGGGAAAAAGGCCTT
Organism: Timema genevievae; assembly: GCA_902155825.1. NCBI lineage: Eukaryota > Metazoa > Arthropoda > Insecta > Phasmatodea > Timematidae > Timema > Timema genevievae. Next base: position 9,561 of record CABFWO010007890.1, on the reverse strand, counting down.
TCAGAGAACAATTCCTACGCTGAATAGACTATATGTTAAGCTGTAACTAACAATCATAATAGCCTTTCAATTTAATCCATCAGAATCTTTGCTATCGTCATGAACGTCTGCTTCAGAAGAAAAGTTACCCCTTCCCACAGAAATCTATGCTTGGTGCTTCGCCAGGAATGTGCTACCATTAAGTAAATAATTTTGGTGTTCGAAGTTCACTTGACATGCACGCTATCTTGACTCACACAACTGCCGGCTGAAAAATATTATGTTTAGGTATTTGGGAATTTACAAAACATTTATATTATTCATCAGCATTACCTAAAAATTACTGTCAAAAAATTCCAAATGGCAAAAAAGTTACTAAAAATAATCTATAAAATATGCATTTATACTCGACCAGGGTATAGTGATTAGAACATAATTACGTACGCTTTAGCTTTTACTGTGATTTTAAAATAAAAAAGATATGTCATCAAAATACAGGCCTAGATTTTAAGGTATCTAATACGTGTTTGTATTTCCCCATAGTAAATATTACAGTGTGAGGATTTTTAAAGTCGGGAAGGCAGGATCATTTAGGATATTTGTATTGGTAGAACTGGCAAAATGTCGAATGTATGTATGTCAATTGTTTTATCCAAAACATAACGTAACTGAGCGGACACGCTGATGAATAGGTCTAGTTCTTTATTCACCAAGGTACGCTCCAGTCATCTTAATTGTTTGTGCACCTATCTTCTAATAAGATGACTACAGACAGGGGGGAAAATCTGCAAAAGTTTTGAAATTTTTGATGTCACGGAGACAGCGATTATCAGGGAATTCACTTTAAAAAAATCAGGCAGTCTAAATAGTTTTTTTTAAACCCCTGTTAATTTCACTCCTAAGGACTAAAAAAAATCTGCCTCGGTGGCGTAGTTGGCTAACGCGCTAGTCGTGTTGAGCTCGACTGCCGAGACGGGGAGATCGAGATTCGAATCTCGGTCGGGTGAACTGGGGGTGGTTTTCCCTAAATGGTTTTCCACCTGCCCACGCAAATGCTGGTTCACTTCCTCTAAATTCAACCTTTACCATTCCTAATCCAGTAGCGTAATTAGTACTTAAGCGTATAACCCGAACGGTTAGTAAGACGTGCTACTAAATAATAATAACTAAAAAAAAGCGAGAGATTTGTTTCTTTCATCTCATTCTTATCAGGATTGTAGAATTGGTGTCTGTAAAAATGTACTGACTCGGGCTTCACAATAAAACTTATAATATTATAAAAATATATGATAAATCTTAACATTTTGATTTTACACTTTTATTATGTTTGACCTCTGTTTTTAATTTGGATTGACATTTATTGGAAAATAAATTCACAGCCTGGTGTACTACTGACTCCACAGGCCGCGTAGAAATATTTAATAACAATACTAAACTTGGTGGTGTATTTAACACACCTTCTCAAAACATTTACATTTAAAATAATTTGTTCGAAGTCTAACAAACTTTTAAAAATTTGTGAAAAAAAATATAGTCTATGTATATGTATATATATATATATATATATTTCTAGTAAAACCGGGAATTATGCTGGAATTTTATTCTATGGTTTGATTGGCCACCCCGTATATTACGTAGTCTGAGAAGATAAACAAGTTGATGAATTAGGCATATCCTACCTAGTCTGTTCCCTTTTCACGGCCGATTCCATACGTCGTCGTACCAAGGTCATTCGATTAGCTGCCACGCGTCTCGAGAACTCTTGAGTGAAACCTCTCGATACCCAGAGCTGTGGACTCTAGACTCATTCAGTAATGGTTAAGTAATATTACTAGTAACAAATTACTTCATGGGAAGTTTATTTTATATTGTGAATTTATATTTAAATAAATTTGTCAACCCTAATTACAAATATTGGTCTTAAGGAATAAAAAAAGTATAAAATTAGAATGATATACCTACCCTATATTTATTATAACAATATAAGTTTTTATTTCAAAGTCGGAGTCTGTACAATTTGAACTTGTTCGACACCAAAGCTCTGCTCGACACTGGAAGTGATGGTGGTATGTATCGGACAGGGGGTCACTCTTGCAAAACACTGGACTGCCCAGGTCTGGTGCACTATGGCTGGTTTTCCCACTCTACCTCCACGCAAACGCGGATGCACCTCCCTCCAGACCCACTTGGATAGCCCGAATTGGTGTAAAGACGTGCTGGTGGGAGAGTTGGGCACTGAGGGATATATTTAGGGGAGAGATTAGCACTACTGACTCTTGAAATTAGCGCCTTCTTGCTGTCCTGATTAGCATAGATATCAACATTCTAACAGCTGATACAATACTCGAGATAACAGCCTCAGCTGACTTTAGATATCAACATTCTAACAGCTGATACAATACTCAAGATAACAGCCTCAGCTGCCGCTAGTTATCAACATTCTAACATCTGATACAATACTCGAGATAAGATATTCTTCTGACACTAGATATCAACATTCTAACAGCTGATACAATACTCGAGATAACAGCCTCAGCTGACTCTTAGATATCAACATTCTAACAGCTGATACAATACTCGAGATAACAGCCTCAGCTGACTTTAGATATCAACATTCTAACAGCTGATACAATACTCAAGATAACAGCCTCAGCTGCCGCTAGTTATCAACATTCTAACATCTGATACAATACTCGAGATAAGATATTCTTCTGACACTAGATATCAACATTCTAACAGCTGATACAATACTCGAGATAACAGCCTCAGCTGACTCTAGATATCAACATTCTAACAGCTGATACAATACTCGAGATAACAGCTCAGCTGACTCTAGATATCAACATTCTAACACCTGATACAATACTCGAGATAACAGCCTCAGCTGACTTTAGATATCAACATTCTAACAGCTGATACAATACTCGAGGTAAGATATTCTTCTGACACTAGATATCAACATTCTAACACCTGATACAATACTCGAGATAACAACCTCAGCTGACTCTAGATATCAACATTCTAACAGCTGATACAATACTCGAGATAACAGCCTCAGCTGACTCTAGATATCAACATTCTAACACCTGATACAATACTCGAGATAACAACCTCAGCTGCCGCTAGTTATCAACATTCTAACATCTGATACAATACTTGAGATAACAGCCTCAGCTGACTCTAGATATCAACATTCTAACACCTGATACAATACTCGAGATAACAGCCTCAGCTGCCGCTAGTTATCAACATTCTAACATCTGATACAATACTCGAGATAACAACCTCAGCTGCCGCTAGTTATCAACATTCTAACATCTGATACAATACTCGAGATAACAGCCTCAGCTGACTCTAGATATCAACATTCTAACACCTGATACAATACTCGAGATAACAGCCTCAGCTGACTCTAGATATCAACATTCTAACACCTGATAAGAACTGTATCTGTCTCTAGCTCGTTTCACTCTCAGCCTACATTGCACTACAGGCCAATGGACTCACAGCATCACTTTCTAGGAGTTGTCAATGTTATTCTTCAATAATATAGAGGCCATTCGTCATCGAACTGGTGGGAACTGACAGAACGCTAGGGTCGGATTCTGTAACAATGTACCCATACTAGATTCGTAATACTAACTTATAATAATACTGTATAATATATGGAAAATATATATAATTTTAATTGTATGTACTCTTTATTCTTTACGACCATTATTTGTAATTTTGATTGACAAATTTATATAAATATAAATTGATAATACATAAGAAGCTTTCCATGAAGTAATCTGTTTTGGAGCATTTTAGTGCAGTGATTTGCTGCTACTAATTAATATACATTAGCCATATATGAAGTAGTCTGAGTTTAAGTCCTCAGCCCTGGTAACTGACAGCAAGCAGAAAATGTTAAAACCGTTAAAAGAAAAACATAGAAACTAAAAATAAATTGTTTGTCTTGACTGCCAAAAGTGTCAACCAAAATAGGGTCTTGCAGATCATTATGGTTAAACGAATGGGTACGTGAGTAGATTTGGTGACTTATACAGGATGGAAAACACAGGAAAGTCAGGGAATTTGATAAAAATTTCTGAAATTTTTATATGTTCGTTAAAATAATGCAACATTAATTTGCAACAGAAAAAAAATAACATATTGCTTCCGATTAATTCTCGTCGCGTAACACAATGGTCCCTGTTGAGCATACTAATCTCAATTCTCAAGGTCAACATGATTCTCGTGTCGTCTTTTCACCATTCTACCGCGCGTCTCCTAAGTTGAGTCAGGGCTATGCGCATGTAGAAATAACAAAGAATCTGTCCTACAACAATTTCAAACTGTACCGGAGTAAGGCGAATTTTATTTTGGTCTAAATATTATCTCACTAAATAGTCCCTAGATTGACACAATTTCAGAATGTGAATGTGTCTAAAAATATTACTACATTAAGTAGCAATCTTAATAAAATAATTGTGGTCGCATGTTTTGACGCGTTACTTACGCAATAGGCTAGATTGCCTATGACAAGGAGATCGGAGTTCGAATCCCAGTAGGGTGTACTGAGGGTGGGTTTTCCAAAATGGTTTCCCCACATTCCCGCGCAAATGCAGTACACCTGCTTTAAAGTCAACCTTCGTAATCTTTAACACACTAGCGTAATTAGTACAGATGCGTATAGCCTGAACCGCTAGTAAGATGCGGTGCAAAAATTAATACACACACACACGGTATAGTGCCTGAAAAGTTAGAAAGTGGCGGGAAAATTCGGATAATTTAAAAATATTGTTTGGTTGGACACCCTGAGAGACAACGTAATACACGCACATCCCATTTCGTTTGTTAAGTCTTGAATATGAAAATAGTGAAGCGAGCAAGATCTGGCAACAGCGCGCTCCATAAGGTGTAAGTTACAATCTGAGAGTGGAACGCTTTATAGTAGCGGCGCGGTTTTGTCTAGCTATACCTCAGTTTTAGCTTCTGTGGTGCTGACTGACAGCTCACAGCTGACTTCTGACGGCTTTGAAAAGCTACCAGACCAAATTATGTTTCCCTACGCCGAACCATATGATCTGCAAAAACCATGTCTTTAGCAATTGTCACTTCTGACAGTCAAAATTTAGGTATATACCTAACTGTTGACTGTCAGAAGTCAGCTGTGAGCTGTCAGTCAGCACCACAGAAGATAAAACTGAGGTATAGATGACAACATGCTGATACTACGTTGTTAGAAGAGACGCAGCTGTCTAGGCATCTATAGTAGACCCATGACTTGTTTGGTGCTGACTGACAGCTCACAGCTGACAGGTGACGGCTTTGAAAAGTTACCAGACCAAATTATGTATTCCTACGCCAAACCATAGGATCTGCAATAACATGTGTTTAGCAGCTTTCACTTCTGACAGTCAACATTTAGGTATCTACCTAAATGTTGACTGTCAGCTGTAAACTGTCAGTCAGCACCAAAGAAGTTATGGGGTTACTGTAGATGGCCTCTTTATATACACACCCACGGGAACGCTTTGAATTAGACGGCCCTATTGGCTGTTTGGAGATAACTTCTCCTGGTCATTTTTATAAAATTAGACTTATCCACAAGCTATTTAATACGGCCCTCCCATTAAAAATCTTTGAAATTTGGATGCCCATCGAGTATATTGTGAATGAGCCTCTCTCGGATTTTTTTAAAAAAATTAGGTGACCTTGGAAGCTTTTGGGAATGCGGCGTTCCCGAATTTGTATTTTTAATTTAAATCCCCCTGAAGCTATTGGAAGTGGGGCTCTCTTACATATTTTTGGAAAATTGAATGCTTCTAGAAGCTATTAAGCGTATAACCGGAACGGGTAGTAAGACGCGGTGCTAACATTATTATTATTAGAAGCTATTGGGAGTAGTGAGATTCTTTTTAAAAATTTGGGTGCGCTTAGACGCTATTGTGAGTGAGACTTTTCCCAATTTTTATTTTTAACGAGAATCCCCTTGAAGCTATTGGGAGTGAGCCTCTTCCGATTTTTTTAAAAATTGGATACTCCTTGAAGCCTTCCCCCTTTTTTTAGAAATTGAAAGCCTCTTGAAGCTATTAGGTGTAGGGCTTTCCTAGAAATTTTTGAAAAATCCTATTCGAAAATATCAATTGTGAGCGGAACTAATCAAGGGGGCGTGGTGGGGTTTCTCTAAATTTATTTCAAGGGGGGTAGGGGGAGCATTACACTCTTCCGACTGGTTCCTACGTCACTGGCAGACCTACCTTGCTTGAAATACTATAATTTAGCTTTCAAGATAGCGTCAGTCGACGTAAGCATTCAACTGTCGGTGTAAAGTGAGTGTACGTTGCATCGTGTGACCTTAAGGGGGTGACGTCACAACACCGCCAAGCCCGGTTGCCAGTGTCTGGCTTGTAAGGGGTAGTTCAAGTTGGATGGGGAGAGCTTAGCCTAGAAATATTCGTCCATTATACTCTACATATCGGTCTGATTCCGGACTGCAGCAAAGCTTGGGTTTAATCGCTTACGATAGTTTCATTGAAAGCGTGTGATTCCAACCACGAGTCACTGGCTGTGTTTCTGGTAGTTGACCACGAGTCACTGGCTGTGTTTCTGATAGCTGACCACGAGTCACTGGCTGTGTTTCTGATAGCTGACCACGAGTCACTGGCTGTGTTTCTGATAGCTGACCACGAGTCACTGGCTCTGTTTTTGATAACTGACCACGAGTCACTGGCTGTGTTTCTGATAGCTGACCACGAGTTACTGGCTGTGTTTCTGGTAGTTGACCACGAGTTACTGGCTGTGTTTCTGGTAGTTGACCACGAGTTACTGGCTGTGTTTCTGATAGCTGACCACCAGTCACTGGCTGTGTTTCTGATACCTGACCACGAGTCACTGGCTGTGTTTCTTGATAGCTGACCACCAGTCAGTGGCTGTGTTTCTGATACCTGACCACGAGTCACTGGCTGTGATTCTGATAGCTGACCACCAGTCACTGGCTGTGATTCTGATAGCTGACCACGAGTCACTGGCTGTGTTTCTGATAGCTGACCACGAGTCACTGGCTGTGTTTCTGATAACTGACCACGAGTCACTGGCTATGTTTTTGATAGCTGACCACGAGTCACTGACTGTGTTTCTGATAGCTGACCACGAGTCACTGGCAGTGTTTCTGATAGCTGACCACGAGTCACTGGCTGTGTTTCTGATAGCTGACCACGAGTCACTGGCTGTGTTTCTGATAGCTGACCACGAGTCACTGGTTGTGTTTCTGATAGATGACTCTCCCACGCGTCCATCCTAGACTCTGCCTCAAACAATGAGGGCACAGGATGAATCTGAAACCGAATGGATGGGGAGGGGAGACCCCCCTTGAAAGAATTGGCCCTTCTGGAATAAATTAATACTATGAAAAATATAAATATTATGAAGATGGAAGAATAAATTTAATGGAGGTAGCTTCCGTCAAACTCCAAATAGTTTCTAGAGAATCCAATTCTTAAACATTAACTAGGACGGGGTCCTTGGAGAGGCTAAGCCCCTCAAAAAAATTTTTTTTTTCTAATTGCCTCTAACAAAAATAAGGTTCCGTCGCCACTGACCTATATGGCTGAGTTGTAGAACATTGACGCGCTAATAAAGTGGGGTCTAGAAATATTCGAGCCAGAATCGATTCAGATCAAGATATGTAGCATCGATATAGAAAAAATCGAGCGCATTGAATCGATCTTTCTAATATTGACTTAACGATTCGAAAATAATAAAAAGAACTTGCTTTAATCATATTTCAAGTATGAATTTGGTATATGTTTTTCTAAAAACAAACTATGATTTGAGTCCATCATATTAAGGTATATTTTCCTAGATGCATAATTTAATCAACTGGTTATAAACAATTTAGTAAACTTTTATATAGTACTATAAATAATGTATGGTAAATTTGTCCTACATTCATTGGTGATCAGATTATAAAACAAGCTTTGTCACAACAAATGGTCAATATAATACCTTTATTATTCATATAATGTCTTTAAAAGTAAATTTTAATTAATAATATCCGTTAATATTTCATGAGTGAGTTGGCCAATCCATAAAAACACCCTTTAATCTTAACGACATACATAGGTATGCAATATATAAATTATACATGACATAATCAATTATATACTATTTTGTGGCCCAGCATTGCAAACTTTGTTTTCAAAATGTTATTGATAATTAAAAAAAGTCCTACGTCCATTCAAATATTCCTGTAGGGTCTATTTATGATTTTATTACTTTTCATTTTTAGATTCGATCATTTTTAAGTCTCCAAAGAAAGAATCGATTCGTGAATCAGATTGGGACGTCGGAATTGATCTAAAAATCGATTGAGGTTAACCAATCTATCTTCGCAAATATCGATCATCCCTAGTGTGATGCAACTGGTAGCTTACTATCTCAACTAATATAATGTATCCCTCACACTCCTGGAGGAAAATTAAAGGGAAACCCTCGGTTAGCAGATGTGAAATGATTTTAAAAAAACTTATTTTAAAAGGTCATGATTTAATTTTATTATGCCTTTATTTAAGTTGATTTGTAAAAATATATATTTATAATGCTAAGTTGTTTTGTGAAAGTTTGTGTGCGTGCATATTTTATAAAATATTTTTGACAATAAAATTTGAAAGATGCTACCAATCAAAAATACACTTTAAATGAGTATAGCAACTAATGATTTATCAAGTGTTATTACTGGGCTTCTATTAGGTTGATGGGACTACTAAATTATATCTTCAGCTCGCGGTGCAAACTGGTAATCAGATTTGGTCCTTGGGATCAAAAACGTTGGACCAAAATGCTCTAAGCCGAAGATCCTGGGTTCGATCTCCCAGCCTAGGTTCTATTTTTAACGTATCGTGAAATATACACATTGTTTTTGTTTTTTAAACAATCGCGTCTTACTACCCGTTCGGATTATGCACTACTAACTACGCGAATGGTTTTAGGGATTAGGAAGGCTATATTTAAAGGAAGTGTACCAGCATTTGTTTGGATAGAGAGAGTGGAAAAAATTTGGCAAAAATCACCCTCAATATATCCGACTGAGATTCAAACTTCAATCTCGCTGTCATCGGCAACTTTAGTCTAGTGCGTGAGTAGCACATTAGACCATGCGGCTACTGAAGTGAGTCTATATATTATTATTTTAATAAAATGAAGAGTTTGTCTGTCACAAGCAGTCTGTGATATCTACTACCACAAGCAGAGGCCTGAAATTTTAAAATTCGGAGTTCCTGTGCTAACTTATGCACCTCGAAGCCGGAATTTTGAAATTTGGATTTGATTCTTTAGAGTAATTTTTTTATAAACATCACGTTAGCCTAGATCCGAGGTCCCCAATTATTTTTAATGGAGGTCCTTCATACTTTCGTGGTCCGGCAAAACTTTAACAGTGACTCAAGTTCAATCTCTACAGGACCATACTAATTCAAAAACGTTATTTTCTTTTCTTTTAGTTATTTTACTTATTTATTATTACCAGCCTTCCATGTCTACTACCCGCCCACCCCCGAAATAGCATCATTTCTTCCGTTTATCGCTATCTCGTCATAG
>CABFWO010007889.1:0-21771 GCA_902155825.1 Timema genevievae | reverse complement strand
CAAGATTCATCAAAATCTCGAGTTCGATTTTTTTGACGATCACCATACTTTCTCTACCTGTAAGATAGAGAGAAAGTAAAAATTTACATATCTTAAACCTATATATATTCCCTGTATCATTATACCGTTACCTCCTCTACATATTAGAGTGAAGAGGAGGAGCGGTAGAATATGAAATATATTAAAGTTAAATTACATATGAAACATATTAAAATTGAAATTAAAATGTATCTAATAACATATTCCACAAAGTTAAAAGAAGTGATCATGATATTATTTGGAACTTGTTATCAGGGTCATGAGGCTAAAAACGTGTGTTAACAAAAGAGAGAATTAATTACAAATCTGTTGTAGTAGCAGATGTTTTGTCCTGATCAATCAAACATAGATATAATATGTTGGATAATATAAGTTGTTTAAATATAAGAGATTGGATGTTAATAATAAGTCTAGACGAAAAATGTTTCTTATAATGTTACTTGAATGATTGTATTAAAGATACTTTCCTTAACTGTCATTTTAATTCCACTCCTTAAAAGCTTGTTCCGCCCCTAGGCTGGTTGATGTGACGATATGTTTCTGCGTTAGTTACGCCATCCTCAGGTCTGAGACAAAACCAATGCGGAATATTAAATATTGAGTTGTATAAAATTATATCTAGAAGAATTAAAGGTTCAACTAAAATTGAGATAAGTAATGACCCTAACCAAAAACTGAAATAAAAATAATCAATAGTAGAGTTAATTGGTGGAGCGAGAAATTTATTAATTTACTGTTTACTATGAACGAAATCAAACTATCAAGCTTATCCTCTAAGTGGAGTTGAGATGTTGTTCCCTTTTTTAACACAGTGCAATATATTTGTGTATAATAAATTTGTTATTTTATAATTTGTATTATGAATCTTCCAGAAGAGATCATGTGACCAACGTAAGCGTTAGGGAAATTGGGTGGTGATGCTTGAGATGTCGCTAGTGTATCGATTGGTGAGTATTATTGAATATAGATGGATGAAAAAAGGGATGAAGTTACATACATAGTGTTGGATGGAGAAAATCATGGGACAAATTAAAAAAAAAGTGAGTACAGGTTCTAATCTTCACGACACTGGCCCGAGCTGGTCTCAACTACGATGGTAGAAGGGCAGACTTTTCCTCAGATAATAAAAAACTTACATATAATAAATTACATTTATACAGGACGGACTTACATATACTCATCCTTGGATCAGGGATGAGGACTCTTTGATGCCAGTGGGTTTTACTTGCGATATGTGGGCTCGTCTAGTTATCAATAGATCGCCAACAACTTTTAACAACAAGGTAACAGGGGTAATAAAGCGTTCCAATTGCCATGGACCGCTCCACTTGCTATGGACCGCTCCACTTAGGACTCAGCTTCACCGAGATTTTGTCGGCTGCGGAGCTCTGAGGATAATATTTGCAGAGGACTGAGTCTCCTATAGTCAGCGATACAGGGATACGCTCTCGATTATATCTATCGGTGACTTTCTTATGAGCCATCTTTAAACTTTCGAAATCTTAATTTTCGGGGGAGCACAATAATAGGGACCCGACCTGATAGGAACCTCATCCGTAGCTACAATGTCGTAGGGCAGTTCGTCACATTTTCCCCAGATCAGTGTTATTACATCAGAGTAATCCTTGATCAAATGGTTAATACGGTCCTCATCTGTCCCTATGCTATTGCACCAAATAGGCCTAGAGCTCAGGCGCAACGGCACCTTAACTTTGGGGCTAAACACAAAACTTAAATATCCCGAGCCTAGTTTCAAAATCCCTCCAGTGGCCCATAAAAAGTAATTTCCCAAAATTACATCGCACACAAGCTTATCTATCACATACAACTTTATTTTCCATGAAAGGCGATCAATTTTAAGGGAAGGGCAAACTTGTCTATCAAGAACTATTTTACTCCCATTACCTAAAATAAACGTGCGGGGAGCATACTTCTTAATTTCATTGCAACTTCTAGGCTTCCCACTTTGGATTTTGCCCAGATACTCGGCAACAATAAAGGATGCATTGGCACCAGTGTCGATCAAAGCGACACCGTGATTCGAACCTATATGAAGTTCAACCATGGGAACAAGAGCACTGAGTGGCTTTCTGGAATGCCGTGTAGCCGGACCACTCCCCTGGCTACACGTCACTCGTTTCCCACCGGACACTGATATTGGAGATGTCCTAATTTATTGCAACGCAATATCAAAATATTCGCTTTCAGCTAAAAGTGAACCCTCAATTTTTGAAGCCAAGGAATACAATTCCGAAAAAGAACATGGCAGATGCGAGAACACAAAATTCCTCCTAGTAAGCGGTGATACATTTTCAAGTATGATTTCTACTATCTGAGATTCACTGAGCTTTAAGTCGAGGATGCTTCAGACACAGACAGAATAAACATTATGAAGGACTCGTGAGGGAATTGAAAGCGATATACAAATTCTGAACAAAGACGCTCCCTTCCTCTTCTGGAGACTAGCGAAGCAAATATTCTCTATTTCATGGTGGCCCACGAGATTCCTTGACTAATCACTTCAGAGATAAGGTGAGTTATGAACCCTGCGGTTTTCCCAAGACATAGCATTAATATTTCAGAATCCTCGACAAGATTCAACTTATGAACTTTGTTTACCTCCAACAAAAAGGCAAACAACGCAGAACTATCCTGTCCGTCACAGACAGGTATGCGATTCAACCAATCGCTGACAACTTTGGACCGAGTCCTATTAAAACATGACCTATCTGACTAAACAATAATATTGTTAGAAAGAGGGTTCCGAGGGGACGGAGTGTAACCAACGGGATCTAATGGGACACGCACAACAACATCTGCCACAGACGCATCTACACTTCTATCAACCACCTGACGGGAAGCATCACTATAACTAATAACAGAATGTATTGGAACTTTCTCACCCAACTTCCGGAACAGCATGGCACTCAATTCACGTACAGTGGGTTCAGGGTCAATAGATATCCCACGGCCCACGAGCTTCGCGACTAACGCCTCTCGGTTCAGCTTGTACACTTGTCATTTGTCAACAAGTACTTCTCAATAGAGAAGGCGTTGCAATACAACGAATAGAAAAATATATCACTAGGGATCTTAATTTGGCCCTCACTCAAATCAGTAAAACCCAAGTACCCAAACCTAGCAGTATTAACAATCAGTAAATTTAAGTATTCAACTATTCAAGTTAAGGAAGTTATGGTTTGCTTTATGTAAATACATAACACATGACGTGAAATTGGTAATGGCCTGAAGGCCGTTTTATTATCAGACCTGGTGGTCTAGGGGTAAGGTGTCAGAATTCTGTGTTGAGGGTCCGGGGTTCAATCCTCGGTCCCGGCACAGATTTATCTGATTGCCAAACCCTTCCTTCACCACTGACAAGACGTGTATTANTTCAATCCTCGGTCCCGGCACAGATTTATCTGATTGCCAAACCCTTCCTTCACCACTGACAAGACGTGTATTAATCACAACTTGTGAATGTGAGGAATGCCAGGCCTCCACCGTGGTTCGGATTCCACGTTAAACTGTAGGTCCTCCATTTCATCTCACAATCACCCTACCATCACACATTAGCGTAAGTGCGTATAACCCGAACGAGTAATAAGACGCGGTGCTAATAATAATAATAATAATAATAATAATATTATCAGAGATAATGTTCAAATGTTAACAATATTTATTTTGTTGGTTGCGCACAATGCGCAATAGCAAATAATCCAATAATATATATCAGGAAGCGAATACATTTTACTTAAGCAAAAATAATATTATAAGGTTACAAAGTACTAAACGCATTCGCCAAGGTTAAAGAACATTCTTAATAAGTTAACAAACAAATTCCAAAATAATAAACAAAGTTATTTGTTGTGAACAGTAATCAAAATGAAGTGAAAGAAGGAATACGCCCTATCGTCAAATTAACATGGCTAAGCCATTCTAAGATACCTATAGATATCTGAAATTAAACTAGTTAGAAAGTCTATACATATATATATATAACTTATACATAACAACTAATACATTTCTGCGCACAACCATACCCCTGGCTACAATATTTACAATTAGAGCCATAATCCCCGTCAAACAACCCGTGCCTACACATTAAAAGCTTAATTTCTTTCAAACTTATTTACTTAGTCTATAATAGAATTTGGACATATTACAATCATTTAACGAATTTCCCACTCGCGTAGAAATTGAAAATATGAAACCAAACCATATAAGGTTTATCTAGACATATTGCAACTATAGAAATATGTCCAAACATACTATAGTGAAAATAGCAGACAAATAAAATTACTTAATTTATTTTGTGAATAATATAACCTAACCAGCACTCAAAGGCATAAGTCCATAACATGCCCGTAACCTAAAGAAATCTTTTTATCATGAAAGTTAATTTAGCACACAATTAATAAATAAATTTGCCGAAGCAATATAAAATTGTATCTCTACATAATAAAGTAAGAGTTTAGTCGTTCCTCAGTTTTCCTATAAAAAATATATTTAAAAAAACCTTTCCAACATAATGTACACTTACATATATTAAGTTCATAAATCCTAATTGCATCAAAGAATGATTGCTCCATGCTGGGTACAAGCTTATATTCAAATTAGACCAGCGGGGAAAATTTGGGAGGGAGGTAATACAAGTACAATGATGTCATTTTCGGCAAGTTAGCGCGTTGGTCTTTCCTCAACGCCTGCGCACAACGTCGAAAGAGCGACAGTTCGGTGGGTAGGGTAACACACGTGATAGCACAGAGCGCGAGTTCTCCTAGTTCTAGCGTCTGCGCATCACTCTCCACTCGGGGAAAACGAGCTAGATTGTATAGCACTCCGTGACTTCATTCTTGTTTAACGTGATCGGTGAACAGTCATATGTGTTGATGTGATTGGAGGATCAAAACACGACGCTGGTTTACCGGCCAAACGGGGAAAGTTTGTGTCCTTTTGTAGGTGGCGGAGGTTAGGTGGCGAAGATGTTTGTAGCCACGTTACAGTTATATAGTTATATGACTAATTAATGTATTTTTGTATGAAAAAAATATTCCTTATTTAGTAAATTTAGATTTTTGTCACATGCTAGAGACCTTACAGATGTCAATGTGGTCCTTGGGGAGAAAAGTTTGCCCACCTCATATCTAGATTATGGCGTTGCTAAGAAGACCGAAATATAAGTTTTAATAATTTGCTAGGGAACTAGATTGTGCCAATTTTCAGCTTTTTACCTTACCGGGAAGTTAGAGAAAAGCTCTGGACTGACAAACGTCACATGTATCAATGTTGCAGCCATATAAATGGGACATATGATATATATTATCAATTATCACACATTTAGTAGTCAAAAATAGGATTGAGTGGTACCATATTTTCCCTCTTATTGCTATTCTGAGGAAAGATTTGAATCAAATTGGTCTTCTCCTCCTATGCAGGGGTTGTATTATCTGGCTTAAAAATATTAATTCGACTATGCTTTGCAGAAGAATAACACGTCACCAGTTACATTGAAACCACAGAATTGTCATTCCACCTAACAGCCCACACATTTATTTTTACGGCAACGCAGCCTAAAAACTACCAATGCTTATTTTAAATTATGGCTTCTTTTAGTAGTAAGTTTTCTAATTTTATTTTCTACAATATATCCGATTATATTAATTTTTAATTTTTGTTAAAAGTCAAGAGTATGGGAAGAAATTAGCACAATAAATTAAGATCTCACTTTTAGGGTATTGTTCCCGGATTTTTTTTATCACAACACTTTCACACAGTTAAACTTCCCGAATTCCATTACATTTTCTTCCTTTTTATAAACTATCGAGAATAAAATAGTATAATCTAGTGGCATAGACCTTGAATTGAATCCGAAACTGATAGACCTACCTAAATAATAAACTGCTTGGATTCATGACGGAAAACAAATAGAATCAATTATTATAGTATACTGTTATAAGATATGCATTATATTATGTTATAAAAACGCAAGATGAGCAATTGTGTTACTTATTATTAGTATAGGTGCTCACTCACTGGCGAATATTGGGGAGGCGGTGATGTGCAGGCCAGGATGAGGTTTGTGATCGAAAACCGGCACACATTAGATCAGTTCGATAACTGAAGGTTAAATTCTCTCAGTACAATCCGAAAAACTGTGTGTTTGTGGAGCAATAGAACTCTTGTGTAAAAAAAATATGCTCATTGTTGATATTGACACACAAAAAGGGGGTGAGGAATTTTTGGGCTAAAGAGTGGTTACAAAAAAGGAATATCCTGTCACACATGAAACTTATAAGGGAACTTAGATTATCAAGCAATGAAGATTAAAAAAACTATTTGTATGAGTGAGGAATCATTTAGAGTGTTGCTAAATTTAGTAGAACCAATAATAAGGAAGCAAAACACAAGAATTAAAAGTGCTATTAGTGCTGAAGAAAGATTGATTGCTACTTTAAGGTTTTTAGCAACAGGACGAAGTTTGGAAGAGCAGACCCGAATTGAGCCAATTCATTGCCCATCTTTCCTTTCTGCCTAAGGTCTCTCTATTCGCATAGCACTTAAATTTAACTTTCCATAAAGACAGATGTAATTGACATATATCAATAAATTTCCTTAAAAATTCTGGATTCTTGTAGTTTTTTCCTGACGTCGTGAAGGCAAAAATCTGTCCAGCCAAAAGTTCTGGGTTTCTTTAGTTAACTGATTAAAATACTACACACATGCAGTTTTCTGGTTCGATCTGTTATCTGCAGGCTGGGACTTGCCTCGGAACTGCGTGTGTGTGATGAACTTATCTCTCAGACAAGAAACTTGGTGGATCATCATCATTCTCGCTGAACCTCTATGACGAATATCTTCAAACAATACACACAAGCAGTTTTCAGTTTCAACGAATGGCCAGCTGGTCGTGACTTCTCTAATAACTGCGAGTGCGTGGTGATTAATAATTTTCAGTTAATGGAGCTTCAGGTGACGGCCTCTTCGATAACTGCAAGTGAATGGGCAACTTTAGGTATTATAAAATGTCATTGAAGGGAAGTTTGGATAAATCACAGCTACTATGTTGACCAATGTTGGTTTAAATAAGAATACTAGTGTTTTTAATCAATAAAATATGTTACAATGAACTCTGACTGATATAAAACACTATTTGAGGCCGGAAGAGGAGGTAAAGTGATTAATAACTTTACCTTCCCCACACGAATATTCATACTTGTTTTTTATTACTAGCACCACGTTTTACTACCCATTTGAGCTATATGCCTATGTACTAATTACACTAATGGCTTAGGGATGAGGTAGGCAGAGTAAGTGCACCCACATTTACGTGGAGAGAAAGTAGGAAACCATTAAGGAAAAACCAGTGAACCCGTTTGGGATCGAACCCTGATCTCCCCATCCTCTGCAGTCTAGTTTTTTGCGAGATTAGTGGGCTAGACCCCATGACAATCGCATACTCTTATTCTTATTATTAAAGGAGATCCCTTATCATTAATTTACTCAGTACATGTTCTAAATTTACATTATTCTTCTTACTGTTTCTGTAATGATGTTAATACACCATTATTTAGTTAACTTTATAGAGATGAAAATTTTCCACAGTGGCGGCTTGTGGTCGGGGGGCTAAAAGGTGATACTTTGAGCCTATTATACTTCAAATAAAGTGTGTTAGGAGACTAATATGTTAAAAGAAGGGGAGAGGGTGATTGGGGGTGGGTGAGGGGTAGATAGGAAGCACGGTGGATTGGGGAGGGGGAGAAAATGTCGGGTCAACCTTAACATTATTTTAGTTAACTTATTGATGACCAAAAATTGAAGTATGATTTATGAACATAACGTATGAACTTAACAAAGGCTCTCATTCATTTGTTTCTTTACTACATTCTTTTATCACCACGTATTACTACCCGTTCGGCCTATATGCTTATATACTAAACACGCCAATGTTTTAGGGACGTGTAAGGTTGAATTTAGAGGAATTGTACCCATATTTACGTGGAGTGAGAGTGACCGGCCTCAGGATACCCGACCGGGATCAAACTCCGGACTCCCTGTCATCAATAGTCTAGTCTGTTAGACCACGCAGCCACCGAAGCGCGTGTTATATAGCTGTTGTGGCTGTTGGCCAGCACTATGATAAAGGAAATTAAGATGATAATAATAATTGTTGTTACTATTATTATTATTATTATTATTATTATTATTATTTGACCATCGGCACCACATTCGTGTTATATGCGTATGTAAGTCCTACTAATTGCACTTAGGGAGAGTGTCAAACAATTATTTAGAAACAAACACACACAATACACCTGACTGAAATTCGAACCCTGCTCTCCCCATCATGGGTGGTTCAGTCTTTAAGGACGAATGTATTTCTCTGCCTCACCCTCCAGCCACCCCTAAAGCGGTTATTAACTGTTCCTTTGTGTGAATGTGTCTATTCTTGAATCTTGTGTAAACACCACACTGGACAGACACACAAACACGCACACATATATAATATATAAATATACACATACACAGTCACACAATCTTACACTTAAGAAAATATGAGCTAATACTAATATATATTAAGCAAAGATGTTTTCATGATATTTTAAATAATTAAGAATATTATCACAACAATACATCTTGCTATTTTCTTATTAATCTGTGACACTAGTGTTGTTAAGATTATTTGTAATTTTAAAATGTTCGTGCTGCATGTTTAACTTAGCAGTTTTGTGCTTCTTTTCTACAAAAACATTGGTGGTACAATGTATAAAACTTATTTATTTATGTATCCATACCTAAGAAATAGTAAATAATATTCTGTGACCTGTATTAAAGAATTTGTTTGATTATGAATATGCAAGTAGTGATAGGCGGTAGTACATTAAAATTAAGGCAGCACCAACTACCAACTATAAAAATGGGATTTTGAAACATAAATTCAGCAATTATTACTGGCAACATTTTCGTAATGTGTGATATTAAACTGCTGCTGGTAGCTAACGAAAGTTCTCTGTTATTTTCTTGCGGTGACATCAGATAAGGCTAAAAGAGAGGAATTATCTGCATCAGTGGTCGCATGTTTTAAAAGGAGTCAGCCTTGTGATATTCTGATTGCCGCTGACTGCGGACAAGTCAAGAATCTTAGCCAGGTTGTTTTGAACATATTATGATTCATCAAACTTACCCACCCCTTTTCTCTCTCTCACACACACACTCACAAACACTCTCCACACTAATGTGGGTGCACTTCTTCTAAATGACCTTCCTTATTTAACATGAGGCTACTGGTAATTTCATGAAAACTATGGGTAGTACGGTTGACAACTAAGAACAGGCGGTGATTGGCTGGATTTGGTCAAGTGACCACGCACCCTCGCTCTCTGATTGGCTGTTGGCTTTGTCCCCTTCACTCCCTTTGACACCTTTCTCACCCCTAACCCCCTCCCCTCACCCTTGACCTCTTTACAGTGTTCCAAACATGTTGGCTCTTGTCTAAACTAGTTGTTTCTATCCCCATTGGTTTTTTATGTATTCTCATTGTTTTTTATTTCAGGGCAGCCTTGGGATGGGCGTTAGAGTTTATTTTATTTATTTGCGTGCAGTCCACGGCGTCAGGCACTCCTTCCACAGCATTGGAAGGAACACGCAGAACGAACCTCTCCTGACGACCGTTTGGCTTAGAGTGTGAGAAATGGTTCCTCAGCCGTGAGACCGCTTTCACTTCCCCTCACTCCCCGTTCCCCTTCTCACGGCAATGGGTTTTCTGGTGTCGTCATCGCAATGTCGTAACCCCTCCCTTCCCCTATGTGGTAGTGGGTTTTCCCGCAACTAGAGAGCATTGACACAGCTCTGATTATACACAATGAGGGGCCTCGGAATCCTCAGGGCCACCACAAAATTCTATTAAAATTGGTTGTATGGTATCGTCCGTCAACATGCGTGGATATAGGTATCAGTCATGCATCGGAGAAGTGAGGTAGACATGGTCCAGCGCTGGAGACTAGTGACAGTACACCTCTTCGAACCCTGACCTCCACTGCCAGAACTAGATGGGGCTACACGTACAATTTTCTGGCTGAACGTGCGGTAGGTATGATTAAGAAAATGTTCCAGAGGGGAAAAAACCAACAGTTTACACGGTGGAGACTCGATTTCAACCTCCCACCCCAGAATTAGATGAGCCTGTCATTTAGACGGTGTGCACACCAGGATTCGAACCTTGATATCTTTAGCACAACTAAAATCTGTTAGAATGGTCGTACTTCCTTCCGAGTGCACCCCAAAATTTTCTAAGGTGTTTTGCCGGTCGACCAGATTTTCTAGACCAGGCATAACATGTACCCGCATTTGCTTGGAGTGAGAAAATCAAACGTCGATCACTCTGTCATCGGCCGTCTAGTATAACGATATCTTATACCATGTGATAATCGATGCAAGTATACAAATTTATACGGCGTGGATACTGGGATTATAACCTCCATATCTTTCTTGGGGGGCCAGCACAGTTAATGTATGTTAGAAAGGTCGTACTTCCTTCTGAGTGGACACTACCATTTTCGAAGGGGTTTTACTGGTAGACCAGATTTTTCTATACCAGGTAGAATGTGTACCCACATTTGCTTGGAGTGAGAAAATCAAACGTCGATCACTATGTCACCAGCCTTCTAGTATAACGACTCCTTAGATCATGTGACCGTCGATTCAAGTAAAAAAATCATTATAAAATGCATTTTTATTTATAAATTTAGACGGTAGATTTCTACCCAAGGACATAGTCTTTTTTTTTTTGGCCCGTGATGGGGTTCAAATATGGTCGGATGAATGGATGGTTTCCAAATGGTTTCATTTTCTAACCTGACGTAAATGAGGGCACACCTACATTTTAAATTATTCATCACTAGCATTCCCACACGGCGTTGACCGTACCCACTGTAGTATTTTGTTAAAAATAGCCTAATTAAAAAGCAAATAAAAGTTTAAAAATCCGGCTTAAAGGTGCATTCCGACCCCCTCCTGTACACATGTTAAAAATTTCAGATCTCTGTGTACCGTATATTTGGCTGGGCATCGCACACAAACAAATAAACACATACAGACAAACAATTTCTTTTATTATTATAGATTCCTGTTCCATTTATATAAATATGCGGATATCCCAGACGGGTGGCCTAGCCCGCAAGAAAGAAAACATATACATAAAAGAATAAGTATTAAAAGAACAAGATAGAAAATCTCAATATCGAGATTTATTCCCACTACACCCCAACGAGATTTAAACCGAGTTTTAGAGATGATCATGATAGCTGAGCACTGTCTCACCAAATTACAGTCCCATTTTAATAGGAACAATTAGGAAAGCCAATAGATCTAATTTCTCGTATTTATACGTCAAAACAAATGATTTGCAGCAATATATTTTGATATACTATCAATACCTATAAAATATCTCCGATACTGTAGTATTATTTTATAAATGTTGGCTGAAAAATGTTTGTACTTTTTAAATTATCTTTGTATAAAAATTGAACTCTACTTATAAACAGTTGTCGTTCCACAGCGTTTTTAATATCGGTTCGGGCTTTACTACACTTATTCCCCCGTCAAGTTAAACTAGTGCGAACCTAACGACTTTTAGCCCGCGACCACCAATGTATTAAATATTAGTGTTACTGTACTTATTTAACTATGAGAGGCTAAAATCATAAACAAAATAGTCAAAACAAAACCTTCCAAGTGCCGGTATGGGCTCAAACTAGAGTCCGTTAATAACAGCGGGTATCGACATAAATTAAGGACTTAATAGCTGCCCTCACCCGATATAATCGCGGGGGTTATAGGATGAGGCGAAGGAGGGGTTCGATCAGTGGAGAAGTCCCTTGTCCCCTTGAGGCACCAAACCAGTGACCCATCCTCCTAAACCACGGCCGTGCAGATTAACATGAGTTTGCTATTTATTAATCATTTTTAGCACCGCATCTTACTAACCGTTCTAGTTATAATACGATTAAGTACTATTTACGCTAATGGATTAGGAATAGGAAGGGTTGCATTTAGAGAAATAGAATACGCATTTGCTTGTGGAGGGAGAGCGGAAAAACCATTTAGGAAAACCACCCCCAGTTCACCCGACCGAGATTCGAAACTCGATCTACCTGTATATGGTAGTCGAGCTCAACACGAATCTGGCACGTTAGCCAACTGCGCCAACGAGACGGGTATCTATCGCTATGCACTCTTTTTTAGTGAGTTAACAATCCTTACGAGGCTGGCTCTTCTCTATATATACTTCAACCAAACCAAATATTACAACAGATTGAAAGAAGCAGAACCGCGAGTCCAGCTGGATTAAGAAATGGGAAGGTTGAATCCACATTTGCGTGGAGGGAGTAAGGAAATGTTCCAGCGTTTACGTGGAGGGAGAGTGGGAAACCATTTATTGAGAACTACCAACAGTACACCTTGGCAGGTAAAAAATCCCCCAACCTTACCCAGCACAGATTTGAACACCGATATCTTTCGCCGGGTGCTTCATGCCCTGTAAATGCCAAACCCGAAAGAAGAATATGGCGTTTCAAATTGCGCGCACTCATTCGATTTCTAGAAAATGTTTTTGGAATTTCAAAGACAGAAAGGCGCTGGCAATATGCACGTGACAACTTTGTTGGAATAAATATTAAAGAGCGCAGACGGGTAAATATTAAGATTTATTGATTACACACGTGTAGTTAATATAGCTTTAGCAAGTATGATATATGAACAGAACGTATAATGTTATTATTTCACTGCTTAGATATTTGTTTATATATTTAACTATATTTTATATAAGGCAAGGTGTCACACACCTACAAGCACACGAACTTGACACATTTTATCAATGTGTCTTACTACCCGTTCGGATTACACGCTTAAGTACAATTTATGCTTAAGTATTGATAATTGGTAAGTTTGAATTTAGAGAAAGTGATCCCGCATTTCCGTAGAGGGAGAGTGAAAAACACACCTATTCTACCCGACCTAGTTTTGAACCTCAAACTCCACCGTCTTCGATAGTCTGGCAACAAGAAACAAGCGCGTCAACCAACAACGCTACTGAGGTAAATTATTTTAGAAACAACCGTTTTATTCTTTGAGCCACCCAGCAGAGCCATTGTACAGCGACGTGCGACTGTTGTCTGTACACAGGTAGCTACCGTTAGGGATAATACCGATGGTATTATCCTTAAGATGACTTCGGTGGTAAACAAACATGGATGAGCTACCAACAGTACACTTCCAAAGATATTCAAATCCCCAACCTCACCAACATAAATTCAAACCCCGATATCTTTCTCCAGGTGCTTCATACCCTATAGTTGCCAAACCCGAGAGAAGAATATAGTGTTTGAAATTGCACACACCCGTTCTATCCTTAGAATATATTGTTGAAGATTCAAAGACAGAAAGGTGCTGGCAATATAAACGTGACAACTTTGCCGGAATAAAATATTAAAGAGAGTAGAAGTGAGCCAGTATTTGCGTAGGGGGATAGTGGACAACACCCCTAGTTTACCCGACCGAGATTCGAACCTAGAGCTTCACATCGTCCTCGACAGTCTGGCTCTACACGAAACAAGCGCATCAACCAAATATGCCATCGAGGTAAATTATTTTAGAAACGACCGTTTTATTCCTTGAGCCACTAAACCAGCAAAAACAAGTTTTATTGGTCGGTACGTGTTGGAATTTGCTCTCGTGCTCCCCTTCAGGGTGTATTAGAGCATGCTATTTTGCGTCTGCTTCTGAGAACTCCAGAGGGATCAGAAGGCGGTTGGTGCTGAAGTCTCTAGCTGAGCTAGACTCGGATCACAATCCCGTTATTGTGAACCTGAGACATGCAGGGTCCTTTATTGACCCCCGAAAGCCTGACCTGAAACACACTAACTGGGACAGGTTTACATATGTGTTGAGAGAGAGCTTGAGACCCACCCCTACCTTTCGAACAGCAGCAGAAATCGATCATGGTGCGGAGCTAATAACTTCCACCATCAAGGGGTCGCTCGAAACTTCGACGCCGAGGCACCGCCCTAAGAGGGCGCCACAGGATTCTTTGCCCGATTCTATCCTCAGGCACGTCCGGGAGAAAAATCGGCTGAGGAAGGCTTGGCAAATCTCGAGGGGCCCGGTGGACAAGGCCAACTGGAGCCGCAAAGTCCATGCGGTTCACGAGATGGTCCAAGAATACTGGAACAGTGTCTGGGAGGACAATATTGAGAGCCTGTATGTACAGGACAGGTCCCTGTGGTGAATGACGAGGAACCTGATGAGGGTTCCCGCACCAAGGCCGCCTATTGTTGTTCGTATATGGGGTGGCCAACTCCGACCAGGAGAAGGCCGATGCTCTCGCTGAGCACTTAGAGGCACAATTTGTACCGACTGACGACCCGTCAAACCCGGTGCACATTGCGCACGTGGCCCAGGTAATCGGTGCGGTCTCGTACAGACCCTTGGAGGAACCTGAACCCACGGAGGTGACAGAAATGTCGCGAGAGCTAGTCGTTCTAAGACTAAACAAGGCCCCCGGACGCGACGGTATCAATAACGCAGTCCTCAGAAAGCTGTCCTTGGAGGCGATTAATTTCCTCGTGGAGTTATTCAACGCCGTCCTGCTCCTGAGTCACTTCTATCAGCTCTGGAAGCACGCCAACGTCCTCTGTTATCATAAACCGGGTAAGGACCCGGCCCTAGCTTCGTCTTACCGACCGATCAGCTTGCTCGACTGTTTGGGCAAATGGTTCGAGAGACTTCTACTGACGAGACTGACCCGACATGTTCGCAAGGCGGGCATCTTGTTTGACGAGCAGTTCGGCTTTAGGGCGGGACAAGCTATGTCTCACAAACTCGTACAACTCGTGGAGCAGGTCACGAGGTGCTGTTTTTCTCGACGTGGCAAAGGCCTTCAACCGTGTTTGGCACAAAGGTCTATTTTTTAAACTCCTCTCCCTGAACCTGCCCTTCTACCTAGTTAAGGTTGTTAAATCTTATCTTTCTCACCGCACCTTCTCCACTATCTTTGGGAACGCCACTTCCCAAGTCAGAAGCATCCGGGCTGGAGTTCTGCAGGGTTCCCTTGTGGGCCCGGTGCTCTTCAGTCTGTATGTGAACGACATACCCAAATCCCCAGACACCAAGTTGGCACTGTATGTGTAAGACACGGCTCTAGTAGTAGAGTCGTGGCGAGGGAAGCTGGTAGAGAGGCGACTCCAGACGCACCTGACACAGTTGGAGAAGTGGCTGACCACCTGGAGAACAAGTTTTAACGTGGAGAAGACCACAGCAGTGCTCTTCACATGGAAAAGAAAGTTCTACAGGCCAGCCACACTCTGGCTGTTCGGAGAGCAGATCAGATGGGCGAACAGTGTTAAGTACTTGGGACTTATACTGGACACCAAGCTGACCTGGCGACTACACTGCACCGAGAGACTGAACAAGGCGAGGCAAAGGCTGGGAATCCTAGGCCCACTGCTTAACAGGCGTAGCTCCCTTTCTACTAGGAACGGTCTGACACTGTACAAGCAGTTGCTCAGACCGATCCTCGATTATGCGTGTCCCACTTGGGGCCACCTGGCGGACACGTATATGAGGAAGATGCAGGCGTTCCAGAACGTGTGTCTGAGGATCATTGTGAACGCACCTTAGTATGTTAGGAATGTGACTCTGCATCGTGACCTGGATATGCCTACCATCAAGAACCACTTCCGGAGGCTAGCGCAGTCCTTCTACGACATACTTCCCGGTGCCACCAATCCTCTTATCCAGGGGCTTGGGAATTACGTCATCGACCCTGGAGGATGCCATCGACGTCCCAAAGCCATGCTTGGATAAGCGAGATGTGACAACAGTGGTTTGGGAGGCTCTCACCCAGCCCCCATATAGTAGTGTCCCCGCACGTAACTCTAAAAACCTCTATTCGGTTTACCAATATCTATTTGTTTTCCCCCTTAATATTAATAATAGGCTTTTCTTTGGTTCACTAACTTTGCGAAATGCGACAACTCGTCAGTTTAGTATTTGAAAACCCCACGGTGTGACCAATTGTTCGGTATGTGTTGGAATTTGCTCTCGTGCTCCCCTACAGGGTGCATTAGACCATGCTAATTTGCGTCTGCGTTTGCATCGGGCAGGTCAGTCAGCCTCGGCCAATCAGTGGTAACCTACTCGGGTGCGCCACCTATACGATAGAGCTTATTAAATTGTCTTATGTTACGAAAGAGCAATATTGTTTAACCTCCTTTCTCTCTACACCATCACCATACCACCCACCGCAACTCAGGTTACCGGGAATTCCTCATGTTCCACCGCGACTCACGTTGCCGGAAATTCCTTACGTTCCACCGCGACTAACGTTGCCGGAACATCCTTCTGTTCCACCACGACTCAAGTTGCCGGAACACTCTCGCCGACCGTTTTCATACCCATACCCGCACGTGTCTGAACACGACGTCACCGTCGTCGTGCAATCAACCAGTTACCCCCGAAGTCTAAGGGATGGATAACAAGCTGACTCTTTATTATTATAAAATGGTTATTAATTTAATAATGAAGTAGCGGTGGATATGATGACTCTGAAGTATGATGATGTAGGTCGATGAATAAAACATGTAGAAGTTAAGAGCCCTATTCACACACACACACACACACACACCAACTTGTCGGGACAGCCATCCAACAAGCCGATAAATTGTATAGTGTGGGCTTGTTGTCCAACAAAAATATTTTTTGTCCAAGTTGGTCGGTTGGTCAGTAAAAACCACCCACCGCCTGACAAGTTGTATTGTCTGTAGCTTTGTTGGACCAACCGACCAACCTGTGGCCAGTCGTTCACCGCTTTGCAAGCGTTTAGGTGGTTAGTCTCACAGTGCGTGCCTTTGTTCTATTTAAAATGATATTACCATTCTGAGTATTTCAGAATAAAATTAATGATGCATTTTTAAAAAATTACGAAAATAATTTGAATCCAACTCTTTTAATAAAATTGCTTGGGTGAATATTTTCTTTCTAACAATCAATTTTTTACCCACATTTTACTTTTTTTCTTGCAGTATTTTTATAAATAATTATTAATGATGTTAACGCGATTCAATTTTTCCCGTTATATTTAAAGAGATGAATGTGTGGCGTGCGTTGGTTCTGAGATCACGATAGCTACTGTCAAGTTGGACTGCTAGTTGGGCAGTGTGGAGGCTTGGTTACCATTATTATACCCCACTTGACTGAGACACATTTATATTAAAGGATATTCAATTCAGTTTTAAAGGTAATACTGTACAAATATAAATAAATTATTTAATATATTAATATATGTAGCTAACACCCATGTTGTTTACATGCTGCCAAGACTACAATAATATATTTAAATTGGTTATAAGCTTATGTAATGGTTTCAGAAACACTATTATATATAAGTTCGATAGCTAAAATCAAAAACGGTAGCTTCAAAATTAATTACATTCGTTTGAATGACAGACTGTGTGTAGTAGTTTTACGTTCAAATTATCATTTAGGTTATAGGCTTGTATGAAGTATTACTTTAATACAATATATTTAAAGTTGGCCCTTTGCTTGTACAATCTATTGCTTTCTGAAGTCATATTAAATTTAATGTTCGATTATTATAATGAAATAAGGTACTTAAAACTTAATCCCATGTGTTTGGATAGCAAACTTTGTGTAGTAGTTTTTTACATTCAAACTATCATTTAGTTCATAGGACTTGTAGGAAGTATATTAGTCTATTTCTATTGCAGTGTATTTAAAGCTGGCTCTCAGCTTGTATATTGCTTTTAGAAACCATGTTATACTTTATGTTTGATAATTATAATGAAATAAGGTCACTAAAAAACTTGATTACTTTTGTTTGAATGACAAACTTTGTATATAAGTCTTAGTTTCAAACGATCATTTAACTTATAGACTTGAAGGAAGTATTACTATTTTAGCCAAAATCGACTTATTTAAAGAAATAAGGCATGAGTGTTGAACTTAGTTATGCTCTTCAAACCTTTTACTAAACTATTTATTTAGTTTAACTAATCATACATTGATATATCTCATATAGTCATAAAAATTGGCGTACGATGTCGAAATGCCACATTGCCTTGTATGTGTGTGTAGCATAGATCATTATAATATAACTGGATTGACAAACAAAGACACATTTCCAAGGACACAAGCGTGATGTTCAAGTTTATCGTCTGCTACACTGTGGGGGGGCAGATTCAATGGTTTCATTCAATGTTCGTATGCGAAAACATGTCTAAAATGAATAAAAGTGTTAATGTTTAAAAATAGTGAAGTACTATATCACACTTTCCTGAAGAAACATTTACATTAAAGGATATACAATTCAGTTTTATAGGTAATGCTGTACAAATATGAATAAAATCTTTAACATTTTTAAATATGTAGCTATCATCAATGTTGTTTACAGTCTGCCAAGACTACACTTATATTAAAGTTGGTTACTAGCTTGTATATTGGTTTCAGAAACCATAGGCTATTGTATTGAAAGTTCGATAAATATAATTAATAAGGTATCTTAAAACTTGATTACATTTGTTTGAATTTCAAACTTTGTGTAGTTGCCATACATTCAACACATAATTTATGTTATAGGCTTGTAGAAAGTTATTATATTGCCATTTTAAAAAAAAAGTCGGCTTATAGCTTGTTTATTGCTTTCAGAAACCATATTATGTTGGAAGTTCGATAACTATAATGGAACAAGTTAGCTAAAAACTGAATTACATTTGTTTGAATGACATACTTTGTGTAGTGGTCTTACGTTCAAATGATAATTTAGGTTTTAGGCTTATAGGAAGTATGGTATCTACTAAACCCTGAATTTAGTAATAATTCAATCTGTAAAGCTTAATTTCGTACCAGAATAACATCATATATATATTGGTAGGATAAACGTCCACTTGGTACGGAATTAAAAATTTCTTTCTGAAGGTATTTTATGCTAACTAAACACAACTAAAGGGTAGGATTCTCGTACGTAATAAAGCCTTACAAGCAAACTTCCTTCACAAATCATCGTATATATTAGGTTATATCAACTTATTCAAAGAAAAACTAACCAGTTTTGAAATTTGTTATGTTTTTCAAAGCTTTTACTAACATATTTATTTCATTTAACTACTCATACATTGATGTATCTCATATATACAATCAAATTAATGAACGATGTCAAAATATCACACATTTCCTTGTATGGGTGTAGGAGAGAAATAGATACTTGAAAGTTTCTTTCTCTCTTACACAATGGTATGCAGATGACAGCTCGAAAATTTCAGCCATCCATATATATTATAAAGATCAATGGTATGTAGGAGAAAAAAGATACCCGAATGATTCCTTCTCTCTTACGCAATGGTGTGCAGACCACAGCTCAAAAATTTAAACAGCAGATGTTCAGCCAGTTATATTATAGAGATAAATGGTTTTAACATAATATTGGAGAAATATATAAATTTAGTTTCAGAAATAACCCTAGGAGTGGTAGATAGCATCAAAGATATTAAAAATCGTGCATATTAGTATTAGGATATCTGCTAGTCGGGGTAAATGACATCAAAGATATCAAAAATCGTGTATTCAACATAGATGAGGTTTCCAAGCCATAACATTCCAACAAGTAAATATAATATGGTGGAATTAAACCTGTATTATAAAGGTTTTCCCAGAAAGTTACAGTTTCCATATGCAAATACTACACCTAATCAATGTTTTATCGCAAGTACTGAAAGTTTCTTGGTTATTTTATTGTGCTTAGACCACAGTCGGATATCTCTTATAGGGACACTTTAAACATTATTTTAGTTCTTATCATAACCACGGCAAGCGGTACTGTCGAGTTTAATCGATTCGATTTTGTCTCTAGTATTGAGTGTAGTGGCGCTATCTTGTGATTTTTCGGTTGTATTATTTTCATTTGAGATTATTAAGCTAATAATCTGTATTTTTTTCAAAATCTTACTATATAATTGATCATGGTGTATTATAATAATAATGGTTGTGTACCGGGTTGTGAAAATAGAACATCAATGAGACATCGATTCCCAATCAAGGATGAAAAAAAATGGGCCATTTGGAAGAGACTTATTTCAAATCCAAAATTAGAAGCTTTGGATGATAAAAAAAATAATGCGAATTTTACAATGACTGTTTTAGTCCAGGAACTAAACGTTTGAATGCGAATTCTCTCCCATCTTTGCATTTGCCAGGTAAACTATAATATTCCTATTTATAAATTAATTTAAAGTACAAAAAGAAAATGATAAAAGAGAAAAAATTAATTACATTGTACAGCTTATATAATTATGTTGTTGTTAATGATATTAAAATTCATAACACTTAAATAGATAAACTATGGTTTATATTAAATAAATAGACCTAGTCCTTTTCTGCACTATTTGGAAACCCCGTTTAGGCCTACACAACATACATTATAGTCAGGCCTACTCTTGAAATAGAGATCTTATAGCACATAATTATAAAAATATGTTAGCGTAAGCTATATTTAGCTACAATTTTATCTATGACTTAGACTGCAGCGTGCACGTGGAATATTTCAAGTATTTTAGTAATCTGTGATCGTTTGGTGACCTCATTTATTTTATTTCTAGGATTAGACACATGATTGATCGAATACCACACGAGATCTGTTCTCTATGCATTTGTCACAGTCATTGTTAGTGGCAGTATTAATACTAAGATCTTGTTCGTTTGGAAATGAAAATCACCAAATTAAATGATTGCAATAAAAATAAAACAGCTTTAATTTTGAAGGCTACGCAAATATGGCCAATAAATATAGCAGCAATGACTTGGATACAAAAGTTGAAGGTATTGTGATATAATTTTAAATAAAACTGGTAATTCTTGATTTAGGTTAAATATATATATCAATAGTATTTACGAATAATTGCTTTATATGTTTTAAACGCGTTTGTAAAGCTATTTTGAATTAAAAGTTTAATATTATCAAGAAATAATATTAATTAATATACATTTTTTGTTAACTAATTTGCCTTTATGAAGTACATATATTATACTAAAAAATGTTTATTAATGAAATAAATTAATCATACTTATCTATCACACCATCGTTTGGAAATTGTTTCTTAACTTTTTTGTATATATTCACATAAACATTATTAATTTAGTTAAATGCTACCATTATCAAACTACATATAAAGAGTGAAATTGTTATTTTTTAAAGAAATTTAAAATGTTTGAATTGTTTAAAACTATTTTAAAACAGGATTAATGTTGGGTTTTTATTTGGTATTTTTAACACCACGTCTTACTATCCGTTCTGTTCATACGCTAGGATTTATGTTAGTTAAAAAAAACACCACAGCAACAAAAAAATGTGCTTCAACTATATTTTGTTCTGGGATCACGATCAAATTAACTTTAACTTAACGTAACGATCACTTATATTCACTTATCGTAAAGAAACCAGTGGGCTGTCACGATTCACGTAACTTAACATAACAGCTTGACCCAAACATAGCATTCGAGAGCATAGTTGTTGACCTGTTCTATTTGTTAACAGTTCTACATGATGAGTAGTTTATTTGAGCGTATTAATTTGATGAGTATTTTTATCTTCTGTTTTGCCTACCATTGTATTTGATAGTAAGGTTATATCATCTTGTTTATTATTTTTATTCCCTTCTCCTTATT
>CABFWO010007888.1:0-18078 GCA_902155825.1 Timema genevievae | reverse complement strand
AAAAGTTACTACAGTACAATTTTCATGGTAAGAACCTTATCTGGCAGCTAGAACAGTTACTACAGTCCAATGTTCATAGGAACAACCTTATATGACAGCTAGAAAAGTTACTACAGTACAATTTTCATGGGAAGAGCATTATTTGACAGTTTGAAAGAATACTAGATCTACTTTCACATATTCACACATCTGCAGTTGTCACATTTGCTAGATATTATCAATTCCTATAAAATAACACTGATAATATAGTAAGATATTGCTATGCTCACTCCAAAACAATGTTTGTATTTTCTAAAATACGCGTCCTATGAATATTGTATGTACCTACCTAAGTTAGGTCATATGCAAGAGGTGAGAGGGGGTATTAGGGGGTGGGGAATGACGTGGGGGCGTGTACTCACAGGTTTATGGTTCTAGTGACAGTGACGGCGTCCCCGTTAGGTGCCAAGACGCAGAGGTTCACCGTTCCATGGTCCTCGGGCTGCGCCAGAACGGCACCATAATGAGAGGCATCGTTCCACGTCCTCGTGTCTGATATCTGGCTGCGGATCTGCGCGGCGTAAGCTGGGGACGTCATGTTTTTCAGCAGCTGCAAGGATAACATTGGCAGGAAATAAATTACACTTTTCAACATAACCTAAAAAACAACGAAAACTCCAACTAATAAAGGTAAAAGTTTAATATTTATTTTCCTGCATAAGTACGTTTAACGAGATTGTTACTAACATTTTTAATGTTAATTCAAATGTATGCTGACAAATAAGAGAAGGATGGTAATGTGATCATATGCTGAACCCCAAGCCACTAAAAAATATATACCAGTCAGAGTTGATATTGGCTGTATCCGAATAGTCAAGTACAATTGACTTGATGAAAACTTGATGGAGACTCGACGAGGGTACACTTATCACGCACTTGAGATCGAAGACTGCGAAAGACTATTTGGAGGGCAAAATATCCTATACACACCCTTGAGTCCACAGTGCTGCTTCTAGCCAATGAGCTTAAAAACTATTTTAAAAGCCATCTATCAGCCCGTTATCACTTTGAGTAACTTACCGTCGTCCTTGGACTCAAGGGTGTGTGAGGGGTGAATTGGCACACTTCGTGACTATTAGGACGGATCTACGCTTGATCACGTGGTTGCCAATGCAGCTATCAAGTGAACGTCAAGGGTCTACGGCGTGTGAAGTAGACTATTCGGATACAGCCATAGTTTCAGCTTTGTCTTCTCTGCACTGCAACAATATTCTCGTCATAGCAAAATTTCACCCATCCATGTGTAGCTAGGGACAGTTCGACCACATTGCCATATGAAACAACTCGTTGGATGGACATAACGTATTACGATCTGTGTTTGAGTTGTAGTTACGTCCACTTAGGAATAATATATAAACAATAATTGTGATATTATCTGGTGACCCATTAGAAAATAAAATATCTTGATCATCAACTGTTTCTAGTGTGCATCAGAATGCATCATGGGTCAACACACATTCCTACCATCGTGGTAAATGCTGCCCCAAGCTAGTATCGTCTTATCTGGGAATCAAGCTTCAATCTTAGGGGCAGTGCACGAATACCAAACCATCCATGATTCTGTACAGCCTGCGGAAGTTTGGATGAACCATCAAACAATTATACCCTTTTCTTATAGTTTTTTTTACAAACGTTGTAGAAAAATACAACCTTTGAGAATGTGATATTTGGGAACTTGGAGTAATTTGGAGAGATATGAGGTTGTTATATCAAATTTGTACTCTTCCTTCGGAATGAATCTATTCTAGGTCCTTTCGATAACACTAAGAATTGAGTGCATCGAGGAATCAAGTTTGATATTCTTAATAATTATAATGTTATCCCCTAGCATCGTTACAACGTGAAATTCAACTAGAGGTGTACTCGCATACAGTGGTGGATTTCTACACTGGTGGTGGGGCTACACTGATCTTGTGACCTCCCTCTTCTCTCAACACAGAAACCCCTTGTAGAATCTGGTTATCTTCAGGCGGTGACACGAACAGTGCTACCAGAACAAAAGGGGAGGGAACATGGGGGCAGGACACGGGCACCCACCACGGGTTTTACACATCCATCTCATTTTCCCGCCCCTAACCCAAAGAAGGTTCATTATCAGCCCGCCAGGGCGCCAACGATCTTCATTTACGTTTTATGTATTCAGTGTATTGTTTGTACTCGAGGACCCTTCAGGGCTGGTGTCTACTTATATTATTTTATGTGATTCCTGTTTTATGTTTATACTAGGTTTTACCCGCCGCGGCTTCACCCGCAATAATTGATAAAAATCTTTTAATTTTTAACTAAACTGTTTTGGTCATATATCAAACTTTATTTTTTTTCAAATATCTATGCGTTTTTCTCAGCTCTAGCTGTAAATCATATTTCCGTATTATGCTATCTTTACTTTAACATATTAATTATAATCACATATATATATTAACTCGTAAAATTAAAATCACAATATATCTCTTATATACGAAAAGTTTACACATTAGTATTGTAAAATTAATGTAAAATCAAAGGTTGGGAATAGTCCTATATGTTATTCCAGGACATACTCTACCTACGTACCAAGTTTCATTCTAATCCGTTCAGCAGTTTTTGCGTGATTGAGTAACAAACATACAAACACACAAACTTTCGCATTAATAATATTAGTAAGATATATATGGATGTTTAAAAAAAACCTATCAAACAAACAAACACATCCATCTCAGGTGGTAGAATCCAACACATTAGCTCAGACAGTAGCGTGTCTGTCTACTAAGCTAAGGGTACCGGGTCGGGTTCCCGACGTGGCTGAAAAATGTATTATTGGTGAAATGTGGGTTTACCCTTTACACAGTGCGGAATTAACAGCTGGGGACTGGATGTTGTGCCTGTCCTAGTCTTAAGTTAGATTACAAGGCATATAAAGCCTAGCAAGCCGGGAGCGAAAAATATATTACTTGAATAAAAAAAACTGACCCAGGCCACAGGCTGGAAACCGTAATGAAAGTAAACAAAATCTCTTCCCCTAACGTTGTTTTAAGGCGATATGAAACTAGAAGTGGACTTACATCGAAGTTAATAGAGGCTAAGACACTACTATGTCTCAGGTGGGTAGAACCTAGGACTATCAATTATTTCCGCAACCAGATGAGTTGCGTGCTCTTGAGTTTCAGGTGTCTGTACTCAGACAATTGAAACAATTACTCAAGCAACTCATTCTCATTGTGTTAATGATTTTTGTTAACGTTTTGAGCCTTCTATTGTGATTGTTTGGATAAAGGAGGTTTCAACACAAATACTATTATTACTATTATTATTATTATTATTATTATTATTATTACCACCTCACCTCACTTCATCTCACCTCACCTCATCTCACCTCACCTCATCTCACCTCACCTCACCTCACCTCACCTCACCTCACCTCACCTCACCTCACCACGCCTCACCACGCCTCGATTCTTTATTGACACTAGTCGTTCCATGTTTATTAAATTTACATCCTTCCATAGGCCATTTAGAGAACCCTTCTTTGATACATATATTCTTTTAAAATGTCCCATCTTTACCTTCACCCTCATTATATTTAGAGCATTTGACTCTTTTTCCTTTAGTATGAACCGAATCACTTAACCCTCAATTGATTTTTGTCAGAGACTTGACAATGTTAGGCTTTCTTGACGTTTCTGTAAGAAAGAGAATACTTTAAGTAAAAAAAAAAAGGAATTTGTGTCGTATTCATTAGTTTGTTTATTAAAAATTAAATTCGAATCAGAAAGAATAGGAACGAATAAAAAATAATGAAAACTGTTTGAACAAGTGAATGATATTATGTATCTTGGCAGTATATTCTGTAAAAAAAAATAGAAGTAAGGATGTTTAAATCATTAGATGAGTGAATAAATTTTGGAACGTTTTGGATATATGTGGACTATTACAAAGAATTAAGTAGAATTGATGAGGCAAATATGTCAGTACAAAGTGTGTTAACGCCAACATTGTTGTGTGGAATGGGATATGTAATGTATGTGGAAAAACTCGTATGGAGCGAGTCAATAATATAATGGTTGTGAAGGAGAGCAGTTCTAAGGGAATCATAAGTGAAAGTGGACCTTGACATGATTGGTCTGGACATGTAAAAAAAAAAATTAATGTGAATCATGTGATGGCGTAAATATATAATTATGTAAAGGTGTGTAGATCAAAAGGAGGCCACATATGATATGGTTAAAATATGTTGTGGACGATTGTGTGAAAATGAAAAATATTAAGAGTATAAAGAATAAAAGACTGTGTGTTTCTTGATGTATGGATGTTGATGAAGATAAGGGAGTATGCAAGGATAGGGAAGTGTGGAGAAAGTTAGTGAGGATGTATGGATGTTGTTGAAGAGAAGGAAGTATGCAAGGATAGGGAAGTGTGGAGAAAGTTAGTGAGGATGTATGGATGTTGTTGAAGAGAAGGGAGTATGCAAGGATAGGGAAGTGTGGAGAAAGTTAGTGAGGATGTATGGATGTTGTTGAAGAGAAGGGAGTATCCAAGGATAGGGAAGTGACGAGAAAGTTATTAAGGCTCAAATAGTTGTTTATAAAGCTATATTAACATTTTTATGCCTGCCTCATAATTACTACATAAGCGTATATCCAAAAGGGGTACTAAGACGAGGTGCTAATAAAAAAAAAGGAGATGTTATCATATTTCTAATCACCAAACCATATGTTAAATTGCTGTCATTTCTGGGCAGTCCACAAAAACAAACAATTTGTTTCAAATGATTTAAAGTTTTTAGTTTAATTAAACAAGAACTTATGAAAATAACAGTTTGGATTTTCTTTTTAGCGGAAGTGGCATCTTTGGTTCACTTAAAAAATGTTTTTCAAATGAGAACTTCTGAAATGGGGCAAATTCTTCTGGAATCAAGATGGTGAGCCTGACGAAACAAGGGTGGTTTATGACGTCATACTAACAGTCAAGGCAGTTGTGTTAAATTTACTTTCCTTCTTAGCACCATTTGGACCGTGGTATCCAACTCAAATTGGTTGAAGGGCCAGATTCACAAATTCAGGGCGTGTTATTGAGGGCAATAGCCAAAAAGGTATGTATGCTTAGTTTTATTTTAAGCTTTCCCACCCCCTAGTCCCCTGAGTCCTACTACCCATCCGAGGAAAACGCAGTTGATTAATCTTATGTTTTAGGAATTAGAAAGGTCAAATTTAAAAGAAAATGTACCTACATTTTTCTGAGGGAAATACTTTTTGAAGCAACTTAGTACATCTGGCTGGGGCTCAAACCTTGTTTTTCCCGTCACTGGTTTACTAGATCTGACATGACTCACATTTATTATATGATCCTAAAGATGAGGGTATAAACATTATCACTAGCTATTTAAAATAACTAAATATTCAAATAAAATATTTTAAGACTTACATTTCTCAAGATATTAATTTGGATCATTGAAATCTTTGAAACATTTATTCTTGTCAAGTAAATACAATTTCACAGGAGAAAATTATTTACGTGATAGAAATTATAGCACTGTCTGAAATAGTTTTAAGTTTTAATGTTATTAAAAATAATGTAACACCAAAATAATATATATCAATTATCCTCTAAGATCTAATTCATTTATTCCTCATTGTGCTCCAGATACTTAGAATATTTTATGCTTAATCAAATCGGCTATTTGCAGTACCAATTTTTATTATATTAATTTCAATAGCTTATTTTCCAATTTATTATCAAGCTTATTTTTGTTTACTTTCATCGCAGAAAAAAGTTGCCCAAAAATTTATCCCAAACATTAATAGCTTTTCATAACAATGGCTCTTTAATTTGGAATGGTTGTTTCTAAAACATATCTAGGAATCTGATACTCCAACATTGCTATATTTATATTTTGAATAAGAATTACACTGCAGTTCTGCTAGTTACTTATTGAATGTCTTCCTTCACATTTCTCACTCTTGTGGTGAAAGGTTCTCTCACTAATTGAAAGTCTCAATCAACTCTTCGAAAATCTGTAAAGCTAGCTCAATTTTTTTTTATATAGTACTTTTTGTAACTGCTATACTTTTTACAAAACAAATATGAATAATGATTTCGAAATTATTTCAACAGAAGTATTTACTCTCCTACTTTTTATTGAAAAATTCAAAAGTCTTAATCAATTTTCTGCTTTCCCTTAAAAAGATGCTTTCTCTTAAAAAGATGCTTTCTCTCAAGCGAAGATAATGATCTAAAAAACACTTCAAGGTTGGCGATACAAGAAAATACTAACAATGATATTACCGTTAGTTGGAAGTGTGTTGGCTCTTGCTAGAGGAGAAAGGTTGATGTTAAGCTTACTGTAAATAAATAGTAGCCTTTCACTTTACAAAACAATAAAACTCAAAAACATTGGAAGGATTTCAAACAAAAAGCAAGACGGCAAAGCGGCCACTGATTTTATTTTTCATAGATGAGTATGAGTTTGAAAGTATAACAAAGGGTAACATACAAGAAGGCCGGTCACCTGTGCACCGTATGTTGTGTTTTTTCGTACCCATATTTAGGCCACCCTTCCGCTTTACAACGTCTCCAAGCTTAGGTCCCTCCATGTTTAATACATTTAGCTCTACTCTTAAGTAATTTTGAACATCATTATTTTAGATGATCTCTTGTCCGGAGTACTTACATGTTTAAAAAAATTCACATTCTCTTTAAGCTTGTTTATAGCAGCCCTTTCTTTATGGTCTCTTGACCTTTAGCCTCAATTATTAGATCGTTTAGAGCACTCTTCTTCTTTACATGGTTTCTTGGCCTGAGTCAGTTTGATACCATTACCTCCTTTCTGAAACTGCCTAGCGCCCATTTCTTTACATAGACGTATGGCTTGAATTTCTTTATTGTTCATACATTTACCTCCCTACAAAGCCCGTTTAGCGTTCCCTTCTTCATATGGTTTCTTTTTTATATTAGTCCCATGATGTTTTATACAACTACCTCCCCACTTAGCCTGTTTAGCGCAATCTTCTTCCTTACATGTTTTCTTGGGCTTAGTCCCTCCATGTTTCATACATTTACCTCCCTTCAAAGGATTCTTAAAGCACCCTTCTACATTGCACTGTCTTATGATATGTGTTCCTCCATGTTTAATACATCTACCTCCCTTCAGGGCTCGTTTAGAGCATCCTTCTTTACATATGTCTAATGGGCATGGGCCCTCCATGTTTGATACATTTACCTTTTTTGAGAGCCCATTTTGCACATCCTTCTTCTTTACATTGTGTTCTGCTCTGGATCCCCCCATGTTTGATACATTTACTTCCTTTTGGAGCCCATTTAGCGCATCCTTCTTCTTTACATAGTCTACTGACTGGTGGTCCTCCATGTTTGATACATTTACCTTCTTTCAGGGCCCGTTTGGTGCATCCTTCTTCTTTACATAGTATTCTTATGTAATGAGTCCCTCCATGTTTGATACATTTACCTCCCTTCAGGGCTCGTTTAGAGCATCCTTCTTCTTTACATAGTCTAATGGGCATGGGCCCTCCATGTTTGATACATTTACCTTTTTTGAGAGCCCATTTTGCACATCCTTCTTCTTTACATTGTGTTTTGCTCTGGATCCCCCCATGTTTGATACATTTACTTCCTTTTTGAGCCCATTTGGCGCATCCTTCTTCTTTACATTGTGTTCTGCTCTGGATACCTCCATGTTTGATACATTTACCTTCTTTCATGGCCCTTTTGGTGCATCCTTCTTCTTTACATAGTATTCTTATGTATTGAGTCCCTCCATGTTTGATACATTTACCTCCCTTCAGACCCCATTTAGCGCATCTTTCTTCTTTACATAGTCTCTTGGCCCGAGTCTTTCCCTGTTTTATAGAATTATCAAACTTCTTAGCCCATTTATCACACTCTTCTTCTTCACATGGTTTCTTGACACATGCCACTCCATGTTTATTAAATTTACATCCTTCCATAGGCCATTTAGAGCACCCTTCTTTGATACATATATTCTTAGAAATGGTCCTATCTTTACCGTCACCCTTATTATATTTAGAGCATTTGACTCTTTTTCCTTTAGTATGAACCGATTCACTTATCCCTCCATTGCTTTTTGTCAGAAAGGTACCATATTGTTCTACTGGACTTGACAATGTTAGGCTTTCTTGACGTTTCTGTAAGAAAGAGATTACTTTAAGTAACTAAAAATCATAGAATTTGTGTTGTATACATTTGTTTCTATATATTAAAAATTAAATTCGAATTATAAGGAATAGGAATGAATAAAAAATAATTAAAACTGTAGAACAAGTGAATGTTATTATGTAACTTGGCATTATATTCTGTAAACAATAGAAGTAAGGATGTTTAAATCGTCAGATGAGTGAATACATTTAGGAGAGTTTTGTATATATGTGGAATATCACAAATAATTCAGTATTATTGATGAGGCAAATATGTCAGTACAAAGTGTGTTAACGCCAACATTGTTGTGTGGAATGGGATATCTAATGTATGTGGAAAAACTCGTATGGACCGATTCAATAATATACAGGTGGTGAAGGAGTGCAGTTTGAAGGGAATCATAGGTGAAAGTGGAATCTTGAAATGATTTTTTTGGACATGTAAAAAAAAAAATGTGAATCAAGTGACGACGTAAATATATATGTAAAGGTGTGTAGATTAATAGGGGTAGGTCATGTAAGATCTTGCTAAATGTTGTTAAGGAATGTGTACATAATCAAACCTTAAGGTTTTGAAAAAAAAAAAAGAACATATATGACTTGATGATTTTGATAAATCGAAGGGAGTATGCAAGGATAGGGAAGGCTGGAAAAAGTTTGTGAGGAAGTCCAGAGTTTTGTTTTTTGAGCTATATGCATATCTTCTTGGCTACCTCGTATGGGAACGGCGTGATTAGATATGTATTGGTATCCGATATCTACCAAGGAATGTATAAAAAAAAAAGGTAAGAGGAAAATCACAGATACTTTAAGCATTCAAATGTCATTCATTAAATATAATTACTTATTAAGTGATAATGCACATTACTATAATGGAATTTTCCAAAAAAGTTATAACAATATTCGAAACACTAGTATCAAAAAATCATGGGTAGATCCCATAATAGTCGATCAACAAAAATAATATGTAGGATTTATTATTTAGAAGGATTACAGAACGTGCTAAGAGCATATAAAATATTAGTAATATAAATGGGAAAGAAGATCCATTAAAAGATTAGCCTCATAACAACCAATAAAATTAATTGTAATTAATACACAAGAATTTCCTGAAAACAAAGGTAATGAGAGGTCCAAACTCCCATAACACAAAGGCGAAAAAAAAGTAAACTTTAAGTATATAACTGAGTAGAAGCCTGCGTCATTATTAAATTAAATTTCCAAATTTTTATGATTGATTACAAATTATGTCCTGTTCAGATTTAGGTCGATGATTATTTCAAGCAAATTATGAGCCGCTGAAAAGGGCACTTTGATTTATGTTATATATATTTTAGGAATGTATCCTTTATTAATTATTCATATCAAAATAGAGCTCGTGCGATAATATTTGATTTTTCCAATATATTGAATCATAACAGGTTTAAGATAAATAGATAAGAGATCGTGTGTAGGTTTAAGATAAATAGATAAGAGATCGTGTGTAAGTCAATTTAGAATTTGTTGTATCAAATGTTTTGAGCCAACATTTATGTGGGAAAGTAGACATTTTTGTCAATTTTATAATACTAGTTGTCTAATATTGTGATTGATGCGAAGCACTCCAGGCTACTTGAACACTACGTCTGTCATGTAATAAGAGTTTGCTTTGGCTATAGCTATTTATAAAGTTCATAAACCATTATATACTTACTAAATCAGGTCCTGTCTATCGAATGTTCGTTTTAAATAAATATCGTACCTCGTAAGAACAATGATGTCACCTTACACATTTAAGCTGTGTCACATATCTCATGGAGTTGAATATGCTTTTTTTTATTTAAATAAAAACTCTCTTGTTACCTCCTTGACTATTATTTCAGAGTGGTGGTGGTGGGTTTCATTCTTTTCGTAATAAAATCCGCAATTTGTTGTATTAATTTCGAGTTTATTTGAATTTTTGTTTGATTTTCAGTTTTGAAGACTTTTAGTGTGTTTATTAAATATCTATATGCTTGTGAGATTAAAGTTTCAAGCGACCATGTGTTGCAATAATCGAATCAAAGTTTCGCATTGAGGGGGGAGTAGGGTATCAGGCACGTTAGATTTTCTATACAATAACAATTATTAATTATCAATCACAATTATTTGACTGTTTTTACAAAGCTCATCTATTTTATTTGACAAATTAACAGTTTTATTTGCGACAAATACTATACATTTTAACTCTTTTGTTACTTACACTATAAAAATTAAATAATATCTACAATATCTCTTTAGTTTACTTGATACCAGTAGGATACTTAAGTTTTCTTTACAATGTCATTAATTCAAAACAGTGCACTTTCATTTAATGATCCTTTGATGAATTGAATATACTTGTGTTCTCAACGACTGTATACTATACCTTTAATATTTCCTCTATTCCCATATGTTTGATTCAATGAGGCTTTATTTCTAGGTAGTAATATATGTTTACTAGAGTAGTGTGTGATCAATTCCTGCGGGAAACTTGTAGCGCATGGTGGTAATGGTGGTGCTAATGGTGGTACCGAAACGCATAAGGTAATGGATCTAAGAGTCCCCTTCCAACCATTATTAAGGTTGAGATTGGTTCTAAAGTAGGTAAAGCGCTATTGGATAATAGTTAATTTGGTTCTTTATCAGTTCTGAATTTTTTGAAAAAAAAATTGGAAAAGCTATGAACGTAAGGTTCAAATAATTTAGGGTAGACCATTTGTAGTAGGAAATGGAAGTATGTTAGTTGTTGATAAACAAATTTCCCTACTAATAAAAATTACTGGGTTTTCTTGGAAGAGAGATTTGTTTTTCCCCCCTCCATCCCTTACGATTTGATTTTGGGGAACGACTTACTTTGGCTGACTGGAGCAATTTTGAACCTGGTACGAAGAGAATTGATTTTTTTGGTTTTTCACCCAGAGTTTTTGTTTCTTTTAATGACGTCCATAATACCTCTTCAGTTATGAACCGATGTGATAGTGAGGAAGTTATCCGCCGTCTTAAAGATAAGTTTCCTGACGTTGTCACTATTAGGTTAGGAAGAGATGTGAGTATTCCGGCACAAGATTGTTGTGGAGGATAATATCCCGGTTAGATCTGGTCCATAATCTTGTGCTCCCCCGAAGATGAAGATCTTTAGAGAACTGATTGATGATTTGGAGGAAAAAAGGTATAATTCACCTCTCTAAGTCGCCTTATGCTATCATGGAATTTATTATTTCTAAAAAGGTGAGGGACACCGCTTAGTCGTTGATTACCGAAAGATATATAAAAATACCCAATTTGATCCCTATTCTATGCCTGGCGTGGAGTCCACCTTCAAACACCTAGGTAGAGCTAGAGTAGTGCTAGTTGCTTGCAGTGCCCTTTGTATCAATAGTCCAAGAAATATATGGCCTTTGTGACGCCATGCAAGCAGTATGAGTCTAATCGTGTACCGCTAGGGTGTAGCATAGGAGGACAAGCATTGAGTCGTGTTATTTACCATGTTATAGCAGATCTTAAATTTAAATATGTTTTCAATTACTATCTTGACGACATCTGTGTTTACATTGACTGTCTTTAGGAGCACGTTGTTCATCACTACATATTGAATAACTTCCTTCACATTTTCCACTATTATGGTAAGTTTTACTTACTAATTTAAAGTCTGAATCAACTCTTCAAACATATGTAAACCTCGTTCAATTTTTTTATATAGCAATTTTTTAACTGCAAAATAATCATGAATAAATTATTTTAAAATAAATATTTACTCTCCTACTTTTCATGAAAAACCCGAAAGTCTTAATCAATCATCTGCTTTCCCTTGGAAAGAGGCTTTCTCTCAAGCGAAGATAATGATCTAAAGAAAACTTCAAGTTTGGAGATCCAAGAAATTATAAACAATAATACTATCGTCACCGCATCAGTGGGAAGAGTGTTGTTAGCTCCTTCCGGACGAGAAAGGTTGATGTCAAGCATACTTTCAATCAATAGTACTACTTTCATCATGCAAAACAATACAACCCAAAAAATTTGAAGGATTTCAAACAAAAAGTAAGACAGCAAAGTGGCAAAAGATTTTTTTGTGTTTGAAAGTATAACGAAAGATATACATACAAGAAGGCCAGTTAGTGCTACTTTCTTCTTTATATGGTCTCTAGGCCTGAGTCCCTTGATGTTTTCTACATTTACCTCCCCGCCTAGCCTGTTTTGTGCACATTTCTTCTTTACATGGTTTCTTGGTCTGAGTCCCTCCATGTTTCAAACATTTACCTCCCTTTAGAGAATGTTTAAAGCATTCTTCTTCATTGCATGTTCTTTTGATATGTCCCTCCATGTTGAATACATCTTCCTCCTTTCAAACCCCATTTAGCGCACCCTTCTTCTTTACATAGTTTTATGGGCCAAGTCCCCCCATGTTGGATACATTTTCCTCCTTTCAGAGCCCATTTGGCACATCGTTCTTCTTTACATTGTGACCTTCTCTGGAACCCTCCATGTTTGATACATTTACCTCCTTTTAGAGCCCGTTTGGCGCATCCTTCTTCTTTACATTGTGTTCTGCTCTGTATCCCTCCATGTTTGATACATCTACCTCCTTTAAGAGCCCATTTAGTGCATCCTTCTTCTTTACATAGTCTACTGACTGGTGGTCCTCCATGTTTGATACATTTACCTCTGTTCTGAGCTTTTTTGGCGCACCCTTCTTCTTTACATTGTCTTTTGGCCCGAGTACTCCCGTGATTAATAGAATTATCAAACTTCTGAGCCAATTTACTATACTCTTCTTCTTCATATGGTTTCTTGACACATGTCATTCCATGTTTAGTAAATATTAATACTTTCATAGGCCATTTAGAGCACTCTTCTTTGATACATATATTCTTAGAAAAGGTCCAACGTTTACCTTCACCCTCATTATATTTAAAGGATTTGACTCTTTTTCTTTTAGTGTGAACCGAATCACATATCCCTCCATTGCTTTTTGTCAGAGAGGTACCATATTGTTCTCTAAGACTTGACAATGTTAGGGTTTCTTGATGTTTCTGGAAGAAAGAGAATACT
The DNA here is from genome assembly GCA_902155825.1 of Timema genevievae. Taxonomy (NCBI): domain Eukaryota; kingdom Metazoa; phylum Arthropoda; class Insecta; order Phasmatodea; family Timematidae; genus Timema; species Timema genevievae. Next base: position 4,843 of record CABFWO010007888.1, on the reverse strand, counting down.
TTAAGTAACTAAAAGCATGGAATTCATGTTGTTTACAAAAAATTTTGTTTATTATTAATTAAATAATTATTCTAATCAGAAAGAAAAGGAGTGAATAAAATATAATGAAAACTGTTAGAACAAGTGAATGATATTTGATATCTTGGCAAGATATTCTGTAAAAATAGAAATAATGATGTTTAAAGCGACATATAATTTAATGTATCTTACCGCGTATTGGATATATCTGGACAAGCACAAGAATTAATTTGTATTGAAGAGGCAAATATGTCAGTATCAAGTGTGTTAACAGAAGTAATTTTAATTCGTATTGACATAAATTATATCCTTTTCAGCATAGAATATCATCGATTTAAAAAAAAAATTAAGCCACTTTTCTATTAAAAACTCACGTTTTGCGTGCCTATTGTTAATATATAACAGTCTGCTTGGATTAAGTCTATAATTTAAACAAAATTGTTAGTGATTTATTGTAGACATTCTTTGGATCGCACATCATCTTATTCCTCAAACATCACAAGTATTGTGGATAAGCCATAAGTTTTATGTAGTAGCCATTGTTTAAAAATTGTATAGTGCTAAGCAAATTAATTATTACATTCTGTATGGTGGCCAAGGCTTGGGTTGTATTAATTATCACTTATTTTTTGTGATGTGTCTTGAAGCTACAGATCTCCCCTTGGTCCATGAGATGGAGCAATGTTGGATGTTGGGAGTCAGGAAGCTTTTCATTTCAGCACAAATCAATGAGAAATCTTTGAGGCAAGACCATTCTTACAACATGAATGAAAGAACATAAATAAATGTTATTTTTAATAGAGATACAAAGTCACTGCCGCTTTAATGTAGTCGCGTAGTATAATCACATTTATGTAGAATATGGATTTGCATGCTGTCGTCTTGAACTCAAGTATGGTTGTAGTATTATAAATATATCTGCGCTGTAAAACTTAAAAACAATATTGGACGATGTAGTCTTGATCGGCCGGGATTGTTCGTTTACAACGCACTTAAGACGTTTGTCCTTATTTTCACGATGGAAAAAACAGGAGTACTTTCGACACACGTATGATCGAGACCCTCAAAGCTAAAATGTCACTGGTAATGTTTGTACGATTTTTTTTTAAATTTGAATTATCAGCAAAACTTTGAATTTCATTTTACAATTTCACAGAAAAGGATTAATGAAAACAATGAATGTCGCTAACCAGCCCTCACACCCCTTATGCGCTATAGCAGATACACTCATGACTGCACCATCACGTTACAGAAATGAAGCCAGTATTCTTTAACTTGGCACAAGTGCGTTTTGGAGTGCAGTCATTGTCTGCGTTCATGCTTCGATTTTGCTTGGGTCATCTTACAGCACTTTGAGTCGGGTAGACAAATCAAAACTCTGGTAGAGGCTCTTACACAAAATATCATCAATACCAAATAAATCTTATTACTTTAAAAATCATAGCCTATAATATAAGTTACCGTAAAAAAAGTTTAATTTCATTCTATTAACAATTTTTATCTATTCTCAAAACCAATTATTATTTATATTTTCCCCATACCACAAATGGGTAAAAAGGCGTGATTAAACAAAATATTAAATACAAAATTTACTCACGGATAGTTCCTCTTTAATAGTTAGAAATGTTTTTGGGCCTGGCCAACATTCTGGCTGCTGATAATAGTCCAATTCTTCATTAAAAAATTCCTCTGATTTTATTGGAACATCAATTTCAGACTAGCAGGAAACAAGAGAAGTTTTATAGCATATAGATTTACACCAAACACATTTCAGAGTATAATAACATGTCTTAAAGAACAGGGATTTATAAAGGCCATGCAACTAGACAGAAATTTATAATAAATATATTTAAATACAATAGATTTACGGTAAACATGTTTCAAATCATGGTGTGATATAGGGAACATGTTTTAAAAAATATGTCATATTGAGCCTATTTTATAAAAAAAGTCATTTGAAAAAAAATTCAAAACATGGTGTTCTATATGAAACATTAACACAACAATTTCTAGAAATCATTAATGACTAACACAAAATTTGCTGCCCTCCTCCATCCGTCCAAGCCATCAAACTCAAAATAACTTGATTGCCTGTGACAGAGTGGAGGGGGGAAACGGGGGTTGAGGTTTGTGTCGCCTGGGTTCAATGGAGGGTTGTTTTACACATGTGATTCATTTATAATTTTCCTGCACTCTCTTTAGACTAATGGCGTTGAGATTTCAATGATTTACCCTCTCGATCACTAATTCTAGTCATGTCATTTATAGCCAATATGTTAAACATACTAATAAATATATGCTATAATTTATTTGTATATACTTCCCAACAAAAGATTTAATAAAAACAATAATCAATTTTAATATTCTTTAAAAAATAAGTATGTATAGTGTTATTCAAAGGATAATTCCATCTCAATTTTTTTAAATACATGTTAAAATGTATATAAATCGATATATATATATATATATAATATCAATCACTAATATTATTAATAATTTAATAAAATTTATAGCACAAAATTTAGCTGATTTTTTTTTTTGAGAAATTCACTTCACAATCAAGTGTTTTTGATATCCATCATAACAAATTACCAATTATAATTTCGCCTGTAACATGGGTAATGTGACGAGGTTAAAAAAAGTTTTGAATAAAAAGTTTACTCACTGGTAGTTCCTCTTTAATAGGTGGAAATGTTATAAGTCTTGGGCAGTATTCAAGCTGCAGATAATCTTTCAATTCCTCTTTAAGACCTTCCTCTGATTTTATTTGAAGATCAATTTCAGACTAAAAGGAAACAATAGAAGTTTTAAAGCATAGAATTTATACTAAAAACATTTCAGAATTTGAAATATGCTTAAGAGAACAGGGTTTTAAAATACTATGTACATGAACAGAGGTTTAAATTAAACATGTTTAGAATATGTATTCGGTGAAGATGTTTCAAAGCATAGTGTGATATACTGATCATATTTTAAAACTTTATGTTATATTGATTCGGTTTTAAAACACACAAAAAAATATACTGAAACAAACTCTATACATGGTTTGTTATAGGAATTATGTTCAAAAATATATCAATTTCGAGAGCACATGGATGACAAACACACTATCGCATTATAATATACTGCCAATGATGGAAGGATCTAGGTTCGAATCTCGGTCGGGTGTGTTGAGGGTGATTTTTATAAATGGGTATTCCAATTTCTCTACACGCAAATGCGGGTAGACTTTCCCTAGAAAATTAACTGCACTCTTCCACCAATCTAAGTCATCAATCTCACAATAAATGGATTGCCTGTGATGAGGCGGAGGGTTGATGTTTGTCTCTCGCCTGGGTCTATTGGTGGGTAATTTTACCCATGTGGTTTATTAGTGGTATCCTGTACCCTCTTCAGACAGTTTAGTTGAGATTATGAGGCAGTTTTTAGAACTATCAGATATATAAAATGAGAACTAAACAAATTTATACTGTAACTAGAACCTGCAATATTAATAAAAAGTATGTTTACTAAGCTATACCTTAATTTCAAACTTCTCCTCTTGGTGAAGATTATATTCTAAGTCCTCCTCTGGTTCAATCTTCACCGGTGTCTCTCCCTCCATCTTGTTAAAGTTGATGTAGATATTAACAACTTACAAAGAGTTTATCTTGATTTACCTACACATTGATAACATAAACCATAACTGTCAAACAATTAAAAATACAAAGCTTACCTTAAAAACCAGTTTTATAGAGAAGTTCTGTTTGAGTGTTTAGCAAGTAATAATATTCTTTTAAAAACAAACACATAATAAGTGTATAAAAATACAAGTTGGATTTGGATAAATGTGTATTTTAGATTGAAATTTAATATTGATGTATTACGGGGGAATGGAAAGTATTTGTAAAGTCTTTCACATTGGTGGACTATCTCCAGGGATGATGTGAGAGATTTGATTTGGCTGAATTAAAGATTTTTCTATTGTTACAATAATAGGTTCAAATTCAAAATGGCTTCTACAAAAATGCCGAGTTGGATTATTTGTGAAAACGAGTGAATGATTCAACTTCAGTGGCTACATGGTTCACGTACCTCCAGATATAATTTCTCTCCAACATTGTACCCAGAAAATTGTTGGTGCATAATGTAATCTATATATATAGGTATATAGCTAAACTTTGCCATCAATTGTGCCATATCTTATTTATGGTTGATAAAGATTAATTTGGATATCAAGACTTGTTGAATATTAAGAAATGTAATGGATATTTCAAATCAATTTGTAACTAATTTAATAGTGCCTCAATTGAAAAGAAAGATAATATACTAAATTGTTAAAGTGATTGTCTTGGATAACATTAATTTCAATAAATTATAATAAAAACATTGAAATATTTAACACCTTGAGTGAAAAAAATACAGTAAATTAAACAAGGATTATTTGTCAAAATCAAAAACGCACATAATTATTTATATATTAGTTTAAAACATATTGTACCTATTTTGATAGCCAAGATATTTTTGTATGGTTTATAACTTGTCTTCGAAATCATACAAGATTCATGGCTGTCAAAATATTTATGACTTTAAAAATATACTGTCTGAATGTTCAACGACTGTACAACCTTAACTTTTAATAAATTACTGTGTTTCTCATAAATCTTTTATGATGTTTATCTCACATATATTCAACCTATGATCAGGGCTGTGAAGTCAATACACCTAGCTTTCAATCCCAAATCTTTTACTCCTTCATAAATTTGTAACATTGTTATGTTACATTTACCCGCCTCAACTATTTCCACCTGATCAATCTTACTACCCGCTCTAAGAAACTACCAAG
>CABFWO010007887.1:0-21775 GCA_902155825.1 Timema genevievae | reverse complement strand
ACCCTATTCTTGCCACCAGTTTGCGCCTAGTTTAGTGAATACGAAAATGGAGCAAATAAATAAGGCGCATCTTGGGGAGCATCTTGTGCGCAAAGTTGCGCCATTTCTAGACTTGCGCCGGAGCAGATTTGCTCCCGTTAGTGAATCCAGGCCCTGGAGTTTCATTGTTTTAAGCACGGTCCTGGATGGTTGCTGTAGACACAAGCTCATCAATATCCATCTGACCTAGCCATGGTAGCTAGATAGTCCCCTTGTGGGATGGATTATGGTGTCAGAGTCCATTTGGCTTGGTCAAAAAAATATGAATAGTATATATTTTTAAAATATGAAATTTTTAATATACCCTACTAATTTACAAAATGTATGAAGGGTACGTTTCCAGCCCAAATTGAATAAATCTTTGTATACTATAGAGCCACAACACACCAAAGTTTAAAATACAATGTAAAAATAAAGTCTATAAAACTACACAAAACCAATATTGGGACTATAAACAACTGAAATAACAAGCTAATAATTTGGCTACCGGCCTAAAGACAACAACAAGACACACATCCAATCCCCACAATTACCATGAGACATGTGCAGTTGTTAGAAGAGCACTATTGGGGGATTCAACTCATGAGACATGTGCAGTTGTTAGAAGAGCAGTAGTGAGGGACTCATGTCATGAAAAAGGAAGAACTGTCAACAATCACATGCCCCACCAGGTGTATACTATGAATAAAAAACATTACAAAGTTGTACAATTTCATAGAGACTCAACTGGAAAAATTTAGTAACTAATACAATATAAAAAATAAATGTTATTATCACTATTTTATTATCATTATCATTATTAATATTATTATTATTATTATTTATTATTATTATTATTATTATTATTATTTATTATTATTGTTATTAAACACACTTCCTGAGCCCACTGACTATCTCAGCACACGACTTATAAATTAACATAAATGTAGGTTAACCCCTTGACCTACCATTTAACCTTGCTACACCAGTTTTACACCAGAATTACCATTTAAATTCACGTCAAAATACTTTATGCACAAGTTTAATTAAACTGATATAACTTCTATAATATATTTGCAATTTCAATGCCATAAACATCAGATTTATGTCATGCTAAATTATCATTATTTCTCCTGCCCCCTCCTCTCATTTACATTCTTCCTCCCTCCCACTTTATCTCTTTCTCCATCCAGTTTCCCCTCACTATTCCTCCACTATCGCCCCTTTCTCCTAGAACTTCCCTTCAGCCTTTATTTATCTCTCTTTCTCTCAAAGGAGTTGTCACTTTCAGAAGACCTATCTATGTTATTATTACTGATACCTTCAGTTAGCTCTACACTTTCACTATCATAATCATCAGAAAAATCTACATCCTCACTATCACTAGTATCTACTAAATCATTTTCACTGTCAGAATCACAAAGTATCTGTGTCATTCATAAAAGAAATAAAAATAAAAACTAAAAAAAATACACAAAAATAAACGAAACGTTTGAAATATAAGGAATAAAACTGCCAAGTTTTATCCATACAGCCCCTGCCATCTATGAAGTATAAGCAAGAACACAATGTGCGAGCCCTACTTGTCAAAGTATATGCACTATGTTATGGTGAGCCCCGCTCATCAAAGTACATCAAGGAGTCAAATCTAGACCACAAAGATCCAGCCTTCAACCGTTAATTCATCATTGTGAAAGGGGAAACCCACATTTCACCAATAATATATATTTTTTCCATTCTGGGAATCAAACATAGAGCCTTTAGCTTCGGTAGACGCACTACTAAGCCAAGGTGTCAGATAAATACATTTATTATAATATACAGTTTATGAGAAATGTAATGAATCATTAGTATCTTTTAACAAATACAATACACAGTAAATCTCTATCGAAAATACAAACTGTTAGAAAAAAATAATTGACTGCACAAACAATAAAATGTTGTCCTCTGTGATTTTGGGGTGAAGTGCTCATCACCCGATGTTTGTGGGTTTGAATCTAGCCGGGTTCATTGAATTTTTTCTTGAGTGATAAAAATTCACAGCACAAGATCCTCGGGAGGGAAAGTAAAGGCTGATATAATCAGTCGTCAAATACCTCAAATTAAATAAAATGAAAAGCAATAATAATAAACAGGACTGTCCTTAAAACTATCAATATAAAATATTGATACTCTATCTACCTGATGAGAACATAACTTCTAAAGAGAATGTAATAATGTCACTATTGGCCTGCTAGGCCTGTCATAGCTTCATACTTTACAATAACTTAAGACTAGGGCAGGCACAATATTAAGTCCCTGGCACATTTCACCAATGATACATTTTTCGGCCATACCGAGAATTGAACCCAGGATCCTTAGCTCATTAGACAGACGTGCTACCGACTGAGCTAAGATGTTGGATAATATTTCAGTTATCTATTTTTTAAATTTTTACAAACTTTTTAAAAACTAATAATGTTGATTTTATTAAATGTTACAACTCTTTAACCCTTTTAGTGTCACGCCTATTCCAGAGTTTGCGCACGAAGAATGCCAGAGGCCTGTTAGGTTTTGTGTGCAAAAATGCCACAGCTATTTCATCATTTTTTTAAGGGTTTGCGAGAAAATTCAACAAATCTTTATTTATGAAGCGATTATTTTGATTTTTCTATAATTTTAATCTATATGTACTGTTCTTTTATAATAATAAATTATTACAATTTAATTAAAATTATTTAATTTCTAAATTTAATTAAAAAAATTTAAATTATTATTTTTAAATATTTTTTTTCACAACTAGTGCTAATTAACATATTTAAAAAATATATACATTTCAATATTATTTTGTTGTAGTGCATTTAGTTTTATACAAGAAAATAAAGTTTTGAATATATATGATTATAAATAGGAATTACAGGAATTTCTATTTGATATCCTACATTAGATATTTTTGGGCCGTTATTGCTTACCTCACACCAAGATTTGCTTACCTCATGAATAAATATTTAAGCCTACACATAATGAATGCATTATTCAAAAAACTTTCTATAATTAATAATTTCATATTTAAAAAAAATTGTATACATTTATAAAGTCATTACGCCTATTTACCTACATTAGTAAAGAAATCTTTTCATTCACATGACATAACATGAAAATCTAAATAGCATATTTTTCTAAACTCATAACAATTTAACCGTACATTTGAAAACTGTTTACAAAACTATTAACATCAGTATGAATGTGAGCCACACTTAAGTTTTATTTAAACCGATGTTGCACTTAGCACATTGAGTAAGTGACTGTACCATTGTAAATATACTAAACTCACAGTTCCAATAACTATTTACGGTTAATTTTTGTTGCCAACTTTATACAGATTAATAGTGATATATGACACTACTACACTATCTAGCAGATAAAGTGAGAACTAGCTCAAATCTGGAGAGCCGACCTCATTGGCTCTGGCACTTTTAATGGTAGTAGGTGGAGCCGATCAGATTGGCTCGTGGCACTAAAAGGACTAATTATCTTTTTAGACATTTTAATAACTTTTTTACTATTGACAACAACTTTATTTTTATGATTTTAACTGTAAATTATATTGTTTTAATATATATATATATTTATCAATTTACTCCACTCATTTTCTTATAAAATTTGTGCTTTTAATTTTAATTATTGTCAAACATAAATAATTGAACCGTGCCTCAGGACAATAACCCAATTGTATTCTAAAATAATTTTCAGATGAATTGTTTGGAAACTTTGTTATATACATACCTCAAAAAGGTTTAAAACAAAACATATCTATTGCACACCTTATATATTTTAGATAAATTTAAATATAACTTTATTTATAGTTGAGTTGAATTCACTATATTACAAATTCAAATCTCCAATTTACCTTTAAATCCCAAATCTCAAATTTGGATACAATCTTGTAAGAAATTATCCAAATCTCAAATTTGGATACAATCTTGTAAGAACTTATGACCTTAAGAGGAAATATAAATATGATAGAATAATATAAAATACAAATAGTACCGGTAACTGAAAGTTTCTTCTTCATATAAAACATTCATTATAATGTTATGCATTCAGTTGAGTGTTAAATTAATGGTCTGGAGTCTTCTTGTTAAGTTTGTCCTGTAATCATGTTGGGGATGAACTACCAACAAGCAATCTTAGAGGTCTAAAACAAATTACAATATTAAAAATTGGAAAAAAACAAAAAAAAATACTGTTTTTAGGATTTGACTCTCGAATCTAAAATTTTCTCAGATTCTCAAATCTTGAATATCCTTAAGGATTTGAGGATTCCATCCCTAACTCTATAATTTAATCATAAGTGTACAAATACAATTTTCATCAACTTTAACCAAATGCAATAAAATTTCAATGTGTATAGAACATGAAATATTCTCTGATACATCATATCAAAGAGAAAGTTATTGTAATTGTTTTTGTTCAAAATATATTGTAATTAACAAATTGATGTGTTAGTTTTTTGAGGAAAACTTACTTTAGGGTAGTTTACTAATTACTATTTCTGAAAATTTTGTTCCATATGAGAAAGTTTATGTGATTGTGTTGAACCATTTATTTTTAAAAACATATTCCTCTTGATATAATTATTTCTAATTACAATATTAAAATAATATGGAAACAGCTAGTATTATATTGAAACATGAGTTCATGTTGATGTTATCAGGACAAGTTGGGATGAAGATGAGCCAACACCTTATCGGCGGTCCAGCTGGGATCTACCAACCCCTAAGACGGATGGGGAATGGGGGTCACATAGTCGCAGACAGACACCTCGACCCACACCTGCACACAGGTTTAACACCTGGGCCAAGGATCGCAGAAGTACAGGGGCCACTCCTATGATAGGGACAGGTGAGATATATCAAATCCACTAATTTACTCATCTGAGTCCTACTTAACCTAAAAATCTCAAACTCAGAATCTTTATAAAAAAAAAGACCGTAAGAGGAAATAAAAATTTATAAAAATAACGAAAAATAGAAATGGTAACTAGATATTAAAAAATATTTTTATAGTGTATTTGGCACTTACACATTCAGTTAAGTGTTAAATCAATGGTTTGGGATCCCCAGTTCTAATATTTGTCCTATTAATTATCTTGGGGCTAAACAACCATAAGCACTATTAAAGCGCTAATACAAATTCCAATTAAAAGATTAAATTTCTTTATTTTTTAAATCTCAAATATATTTTCTTGAATCAAGGTGTCTACCGGTTCATGAAAGTCACCAAAGTCACGAAAAAGTTACTAATTGCAAAAAAGGTCATGAAAGTCCCTGAAAAGTAACGAATTTTCAATATTTTAGTCATAAAGTCTTGAAAATATTTTTGTTTGAATTTCCCACATATTATAACAACGCATCTAATGTCGAGTCACCCATTATCCATGATGCCATGCACTAGCCACAAGTTGTCTGATTGTTTTTAGCGCGATACCAAGGACAAGGCTAATGTTCTCCATCCAGTTAAAGTTTAATGTTGCGTGTGAGTACATTATGCCTATGTATACATTATATAATGTTTGACCATTTACCAAAGGAATTTTCTGGTCAAAAACGTCACTAATTTTGGTTTCTCCAACTCAGTAGACACCCTGTGAATATTCAAATCTTCTTTAACTATTCGAGGAGTGGAGGATTCAACTGTTCCATCCCTAATACTTATTTATAGTTTCTATAGGCAGGGAAATCAGTGCAAACCTGGAAAAGTCAGGAAAAACTGGCAAATGTCAGTAAATTTAACTAAAAATAAGGAACAATCATGATATTGAAATACTTGGCTATTTTTTTCAATACATTTTTCACCTAAATACTAAAACAAAAGTGTGAGATTCTATCCTCACATATTGACAAAATGTACTGCCTACATGTTTTTATACCATGTTTACACAGTACCACAAATAATGCATAAAGCATGTAATGCTGGAACAAGACATTAAGATGTTTATGTTTAGTAAGCGGCTATTACTTAAAAAAAAAGTGACCCATGTAAGAAATGTAAAAATTGTCACTTGACAAGAAAAACTAGAAAAAGGGTAAGTCAGTGAAAATTAAAAAGAGCTGTCTGTAAAACATGAAACAATTTGGGAATTTTATAATAGTACTTGTGTAGCCACTCTTACATTTGTCTGAAAACTATTTCAATATTTTTGTCTCATTTTACAACCAATCCAGCTAGTTCGCTTATATACACCAATGTAGCATAGATAAAGAAGCCAGAATTTTTGAGGAAATATACTCACATTTATGAGTAGGAGATTGGAAAATCATTTAGGAAAACCACCCAGAGTACACCTAAACAGGATTTGAATGCTTACCTTACTGTTACTAGCAAACCAGACCAGACAAAGTTGATGATACCTTAGTCTGCATTCCCACCAATGTAAGTGTTTTAAAATTAATTTGCGCTTTTTTGTTTCAAGCACAGTTTTTATGAAATTATAATAGTCTAATCTTACCCTTTGAATTTTATATATTTGGTGTTTTAAATTTATCTGAGATATATGCAACAGTCTTAGCTAATTTGAAAAAATGGCTTATTTTAAAACTGCGTGTAGTAATAAATACCAAATATTTTGAGTCATCACAACTGATGGCACTTTTTACCGCTTAACCTTGACGAGGTAATTATAGCTATATCTTAATGCATTAATCCTTATTATATTCAAAGAGTTAAACAGAAACTAGAACCAGAACCGCTAACCAAAATTAACAGTTATTTTTAAGGCACCAGAACCACTATAGAAACCCAAGAAGTAAATTGTTTAAAAACTAAAACCAGAAATTTATATATATTTTTAAGTCATTATATATTCTTATTGGTTCTTAAAAATCCCTATGTTTTATAAAAAAAATATATAATTGCATTTTAGGCCCTTCTTTCTGAAACTTAATTTTATTTTGAAAATGAAATTTTCTCGTTTCTAAGGAAGTTTTTGCGATTGAAGGATATATTTATTTTCCAAAATATTATTGAAATATCGATGAACACTTAGCAGTAAGCACTAATGAGTTCAGATTTTTGAGGAATAGTTATTTTCTTATTTTGTAGGGTTTTCTTATTTTACTCTTAACGCTATGAGTTTATAGCTTTGAATGACACCAAGCATATCTTAGAAGGGAAATTGAGAAATGAGAAACTGCCCAGCTATACAAAAAGTTAAAAACAATTTAAGTAGTTATTGGACTGCCAGTTTGCTTGGAGACCTAAATGGGGGGGGGGGTCGAAAATTATTAATATTTTCACTCTGCTTTCAAATATCAAGTAAAATGTTGTTTTTATAGTTTTATTAATAATTAATGATATGAATTATTTGATAGATGGGGCGAAATAAATATTACCCAGTGTGGAATTTCTTTAACCCTTTTAGTGCCACGACTATTCTAGAGTATGTGTGTGAAGAGTGCCAAAGGCCTGTTAGGTTTTGTGTGCGAAGAATGCCAAAGGTCTGTTAGGTTTTGTGTGCGAAGAATGCCAGAGGCCTGTTAGGTTTTGTGTGTGAAGAATGCCAGAGGCCTGTTAGGTTTTGTGTGCGAAGAATGCCACAGATATTTCCTCATTTTTGTAAGGGTTTGCAAGAAAATTCTTCAAACCTTTATTTATAAAGCGATTATTTTGATTTTTCTATCATTTTAATCAGTATGTACTGTTCTTTAATAATAATAAATTAATACAATTTAACTAAAATTATTTGATTTTTTTTCTTTCAAAACTAATGGTAATTAATATATTTTTAAAAATATTATACATACATTTTAATATTGTCTTGTTGTAGTGCATTTAGTTTTATACAAGAAAATAAAGTTTTGAATATATATGATTTTAAAAAAATTGATTATAGATAGTAATTACAGGAATTTTTATTTGACAGCCTACATTAGATATTTTTGGGTCATTATTGCTTACCTTACAGCATGATTTATTATATTGCTTACCTCATGAATAAATATTCAGGCCTAAACATAATGAATGCTTTTTTCAAAAAACCTTTTATAATGAATAATTTCATTTTTTTACATATTATTTGAATTTATAAAGTTATTATGCCAATTTACTTACATTGGTAAATAAATCTTTTCATTCACATGACATAACATGAAAATCTAAATAATATATTTTTCTAAACTCAGAACAATTTAACCCGAACATTTGAAAACTGTTTACATCAGTATGATTGCTAACGGCACTTATGTTTTTCCTTACAGCTCGTATGTAAATCACATAAAGTTTATATATTTTAACCCTAAAAACTCATGTCTTATATGGTGTGTCTACAAATTAAGAACTTCAAGAAAGTACCAACATTGTAATCTAAAATATTGCTGTAACATTATTTTAATATCCTGTTAATAAAGCCTAAAATAATGTTTTTAAACATAAAATGAATTGACAGACACACTTTATAGCTGATTAAAATTTTGTAGACAAATAAACTAAAATCAAATAGAGCTCTACACTATTTCCTTTTGGTTTCGACATGGCATCTAACTGGTTTGGTTGCATCATCTCAGTTTTAGATAGTTAATTTACCTTTTTTTAAATTTAAAACACACTTAAAATATTCTTTTAATAAATTAATTTAAAATTAAAATGAAAACATTTTCTTAATTTTTAAAAGCCATACTGAACAAGTGGTCTCAATCTATTGTCGAAGATAGTGTCAACTTCTGTGAATAGATGGTGTTATTTGTTCAGCACGACGAGCCCTTTGGTCACTAATCTCTTTTTTTTTTAGACTGGAGCCGCTATTTCTTTATTCAAGTAGCTCTTCTTTTATCCTCACGAGGCTGGGTTTGACCCCATTTCAGACCTACTACGGTACTTAATTGTAAATTCTGGAAGTGCCATGGATCCAACCTAGAACCTTTGAATCTGTAACCAGAAACTTGATCGCTAGAACACAGAGGCCATATTTTTATTATTATTTTGGAGTTCTGGCAAACAAAAATAAAATAAAATGATCTACTCAAATGGAACCCTAAATTTTAAATAAATTGTGCAATTATCAAGCTCCTGAATTATTTGTATTTTTATATAATAACTTGTTATGTAGTATATTATGTTTTAATATCATGTTTTATTTACAAATATATTAATGGGACTAAAACTAGTAAATATGAATTTTTTAGAACCTGAACTTAACTAAGAATCAAAATGAACAGGAACTTATTTTTTTCTAGAACCAGAACTTTATAATTTTGTTTGAAGAACCGAAACAGGAACTAGAACTGATAAGTATTTCAGTTTGACTCCCTGATTCAATAGGTTAAGATACGACTTAAAAGGAAAATGTCCATCAAAATGAAAAGGTTAAACTTTAAATAGTTTCTTTTTATTTTCAAACATGCATTAAAAACATTTTATTATCTTTAGTTTGCCACAAGTATTATTATATTGAAAGAGGATTTTATGTTTATCAACCTATTGTATTCTAACAATATGTCACACAACGTGATAATAGCAGACAGCCAAATAACTACACAATGGCTGGAACATGTTGCTTGTTATTCTGTTGAACCATTCACATAGTCGATATTTTCATGTCTATGTGTCAACACCAATCAGATGCTGGGTGTATTTAGTTTTAATAAACACATTTCATTTAGACTAGTTAGGTTTTTTTGCCTTGAAATATATAAGAGTTCACTTCTTGGGCATCAGCTTTTTGAACAAGCTGGTCTTTGATGGTGTTGCTTAAGAGGATCTTTTTATTTGAGACAAAAAATAGTGATTTTTTTGGTGAGAAAGTGATTTTAGTTGTGAGGAATATAATTAATGGTTATTTAGAAAATTCATGTTGACCTCAAAGTTCTTGAGAGGTAGTGCTAGACTCAGGACCCAATGTTTATGGGCTCAAACTCAGTCATGGTCGACAAATTTTTCTTGAGCGATAAAAATCTGTAGCACAATTTCCTTCGGAGGGTAAGCAAAGCCGTCAATCCCATGTTGATTGTGGCATGTAAAATAACCTTGGAAGGTATGTGAAAATACCTTTATCGGTAAAATTGATAGGCCCTTTCACTCTCGTTCATAGAAATTCTCATATGCTGACATTATCATTCATTTCAGCACATTAAATACATTTTAAAAAATCCCAGAAAATTCAAATGTTGATTCAAATAATGAAGATATTGATAACATTTCTATTCCAATTACATCAACAAGTGGTGTTGTTACAAACACCTTGGTATGTTATCATATTGATGAAGACTGCTGGGAATGGTTTGGTGAACAAAATGATCCCAAAGTGTTTCCATTTACTAAAGTTTCAAAGTTTTCTGTGATATTTTATGCAGTCTCTAAAAGATCCTACAGCTAATGATGTGTAATCAAATAACTTACTGACAACTTTTGATCCAAGCTTAGTATAGAGACCAAAAAATATGCAGCACAAGTTTTCAAGTGCAAATTATAAGGAAAAAACTTTATGATGAAAGGTGGTTTGATACAACCACTGTTGAAATGAGGGCCTATCTTGTCTTGCACTGTGCATTGTAAGCACCCAAGTGAAAAAAATGCAAAGTGAAGTTAAACTAGGCAGGGAAAAAAATCCCAGTTTATGGGACAGTAATGTAATTCATTAGATTCCATTGCACATCAATATATTTCTACTTTGCTGGCAATGAAACTGTGGACATTGATAATAAAACTTCAAAAAAATATTTGTAATAAATAGGCTACCTCAATGACAAAATTAAAAATGTGTAAACACCCATGGATGATGAAGCTATAGATGAACGCCCTAGGAAATTCATGGGACGCCTTGTAGGAAGGATTTTATTTTCTCATTTCAGGGTTTCACAAATAAAATGTATGTGGCATTGGATGTCATATTACTGAAACTGTTACATTTTAAAAGATACTACTATTAAGTGAATTTCATATGTTCCTACAAATATTCTAAAATAATTTTCAAAGCACTTTACTAAAATTATGTAAATATAATATTTTTTTTTTTAACTTCACTAATCCAGATGCTTAAATATTTTTTTTGAATTCATATTCTTATTAAGGTTGCTGGTGACCTGGTGGTCTAGGGCTAAGGTGTCAGACTTCTGTGCTGGGGGTCCGGGGTTCAATCCTCGGTCCCGGCACAGATTTATCTGATTGCCAAACCCTTCCTTCACCTCTGACAAGACGTGTATTAATCACAACTTGTGAATGTGAGGAATGCCAGGCCTCCACCGTGGTTCGGATTCCACGTTAAACTGTAGGTCCTCCATTTCATTTCACAATCACCCTACCATTGCACATCAGCGTAAGTGCGTATAACCCGAACGGGTAGTAAGACGCGGTGCTAATAATAATAATAATAATAATAATAATAATAATATTAAGGTTGCTATGACTTGATATACTGGTAACTGCATAAACAATGCTATAGAAAAGACATTTCACTGTTCCAACTGCCATATTTATTTTAATGAAATATATAACTGTGAAGTTAGCACCACATATTGTTGAAAGTGTCTTGAATTTTAAATAGGGCTTCTTTGACATGCACAGTACCAAGTAAAGTAGGACACAAGGGGTTGAGTTTTACATATGAAATAAAATACAATACACATTTAATTAAATGTCATTAAATAGGGTAGAAAATTAAGCACAATTCACACAAATATGGTAGGTGAATTGAGTAGAAGTAGACTAGCCTGGGTACACTTCTTGAATATTAGATTTGTTCTATTCTACATGCTCTCCTTATTTATCTCTACCATTGCTGGACTTAACAATTTCCCATTGGCCCCATTATCCACCCTACTGCACATTTCACAAACAAAATCCACACAATTAAAGATAAAAGTAAACCAATGGCTCATCCATCGATACACATCCAAGAACAGAAGTAACCTCATACAACAAGCCCAATATTACCTGACTTGAAAATATGTTTATCCTAAACTTGAGCTTCTATTAAAGCAGCCATGTCAAACTTGCCCTATCCAAGTTTCTGTGCAGCTTGTGGACCTTATGATGCAATCCTATTCTTATTTTTATAAACATCGAGAAAAGAAAACATTTTGAAATGCAATATTGGAGAATTTGGCATAATTTTTAGAATTCTGGCATGAGAGCTTGGTGTACCAAATATTTCTCTGATATAGATCAATTCCAAAAAATTGTTGAATTTGCGCACCCAATATGTGGCTGTTTGGCAGAACATATGAACGCTAACAGTTGTTTTCTCAGATGAAAGTGAACCAAACACCCAATAGATCTTGGCCTATGGATACATTTGTCAAAATTTATGAAAATGACTTTGGCACAAGATTTAAAGCCAGGCACACTAACAATTTTTGCAAATAAAAGACTTTAAAATTTTTGATGGAAAATATAGGGTTAATCTTATTGTTTGTTTACAGCAAGGAGCCTACTTGTAAGTCTACGTTTTGACATTTTAAAAATTATAAAATAAAATAATTATCACATACTTTTTTCTCTTAGTAATAATAAAATACTATGCTGGAATTATTTTTAACTAATGTAATGACAATACAGAATTTGTTTTTAAAATGTGGCCCTTCACTATTTTTACAGTTCAATGTGACTTTTATGAACAAAGAGTTTGACATATCTGTATAAAGGTTTGTCTCAAAAATTTTAGTATTCACAGTTCTTTAATAATGTGTGGTGTAAATTTATAAACAGGCTTTATTTGCATTTATCAATCATCTAGATAACCACAAAAATAAAAACCATTTGATTAATTTCCCACTGTGGTTTATTATTTCATTTTTTGACATTATTTATAAACAACACGGTATAGATAATATACAACCAAAATAAACCATAACATATGTCAAAATGTGAACGGAGAATTAGTTTCTATAGGTCTGCTACCCCCTAACCCTTTCTTTTCCCATTTAACTAATGTTTTCCATATTGTGGTTTTTCAAAAACACGATTTTTTTATAATGTAATGTTTTTCCAAAACTCAACTGCCACACTATAGGAGAACTTCCTGTATATAAAAGAAGGTACGGATTATTTAACTCGTGATTGCACCTATTAAGATGATACAGTTTAACGTTGGTGTTTATAGCCCCGTGTTCAAGCGCCAATTAAAATTATTACCATTTAATTAGCTGATATTTGCTCTGATCGAGCACTAATTAAAACGGTACAGATTGTAATTGTGATAATGCCCTGTGATTGAAAACTATCTATAACGATATTAAGTAAATAAGACTTTTGATGTTGCACACGGTTTATTAAGATGATTACACCCTCGGTATGATGATATTATATGAAATGATACAATTTTCGTTGAACTACAGATTATTTTCTGTGTACTCTCATGGTGGCTACAGACAGGGAAAACAGGGAAAACCTGTAAAAGTCAGGGAATTTTTGAATGACAGGGAAAACAGGGAAATGTCAGGGAATTTAACTAAAAATAAGGAATAGTCAGGGAATTAAAAAATATTTATAAAATATCCCATTAATTTCGCAATTAAACACTAAAATAAAAGTTAATAATACCTAAATAAAATAACATTTTAATTTTTAAAATAACTGATAAAATTGATAAACACTTTTTTTAATATGTGATCAATAATAAATAAAACAAAAGTCATCATCCACCATTAAAACTGGAAAAAAGTAGTCAGGGAAAATTGAAAAATGTTGCCTGGAAAACCTGGAAAAGTCAGGGAATTTTGTAAATTATGTTTTGTAGCCACCCTGAGTCTCTATGTATTTAAGTTAGTGGCACGATGCGTGTTCATACACACAAGTTGCATATATATGACGTACCCCTTGCCTCTTGGACCCCTTGTTACCAGTGTTAAAACTAACTAACAGAAAGACTCCTGGGAATACGATGTTGGGAGGGCTGGCTTCCTATTGGGTATAGGGAGCCACCGTCATAAGATCTTTTCAATACTACGGAGTTGATAAAAAAAGTTTAAAGCATATTACATTAACATTATTTCTGAAAACATGTGATTTTCTATGGATGAAGTATTAAAAGGATAATTTGCTTATAGCGCTTTAAAGAAAATTACACTTAATCCATGACTTTTTGAATATATTAGAGGGGTCCAAAACAGTATCACTACAATTGTTGCCATTTAGCAAATGGATACTTTCAAAATAGTTTATATTGAATTTCTATTTTTCTATTTTATATAAATAATAGGTTTCTTAAATAATAAACTCCCTAAGCTGAACTACTAAACCTATGTAAGAAAATAATTATGTTAGATGCATTTTGTTTCCCAACTCTCTCAGTGTCGTTGTGTGTGATAGAGGGTGAGTTGAAGTGGTCATCTGTTGAGGACCGGGCCATCTGGGAAGAAGAACAGAAGCGGTTGGACCGCGAATGGTATTCACTAGATGATGGTTATGACGATGACAACAATCCTTTTGCTAACCTCAGCGAGGATTACACAAAAAAGAAAGAGGAACAGCTTGAGCAGAGGAAAAAAAAACGCATGTCTGCGCAGCAAAGGCAGATAAACAAGGTACATTACCAAATAAAATATACAAAAAAAACCAACACAAAGAAATAGACTAGGTACACATTAGAGAAAGATAAACACATTACACAACAAAGTTAGGTGAACTGTACACAGCAGTCAGATAAAGACATATATGACACATTGCTGCACAGATTTTGTGTGTTTATTTTTAGAAATAATTTAGGGTGCTGTCACCAAAGACTTCCTCAGCCTTCTTGACCGTCCTTAATATTTAGCCAGGTGAATCTATTCTAGCTGACTTATTTTATTTTTATAGTTTGATTAATGGAAGAAAGATTATTTCATGAGGAGTGAAGGCGTTTTATCTCACTAGGGAAGGGGCAGACAGTCAAGGTGTGGGCTGATGTTCATAGAGCTGTGGTTGTAGACAAATGTAGGGAGTTATGAAAGAAAGTCAGGGTATACTTCCACAAAGTTTATAAGGTGAGCACTGTTGTAGGGAGGATTTATTCTTACATTTAATTATATCTAATAGTGGAGGGTCTAAAGTATGCTTATCTTTTGGTGGCCGAGTTTTACATCCTACAGATCTAATAATTTTATTGCTGACACTTGACAGATTGATGCTTTTATCCTAAGCTCAGGGGATGTTAGGGGGTTCTTTGTAATGATGTGATTAGGGGGAAATCTCAGTGCATCACGTAAAATGAGAATAATGATCCTTAACAGATAGCACACATGGTATAACGAGGGGAGGAGAGGTTTTATATATCACTTGACTATCATATTTACATTTTTACGGTCATTGCCATTTCATGCATAAACAGCAATAGGGGGTGATTGGCACCTGCATGGTAATCATCCCTTTCTTGTTTAAGTGATTTTCACTCCTAAAATTGGTTCACTTAGGGAGTGGGGGGACATTTCAAGATCTTATAATCCTCTCAGATGCTTCTTACAAGAATCACACTAACCAACCTCCAGTGTGTTTTTTTGTGTGCATAACAGACACAGATAAAAGGCGGGTAAAGAAAGTGTAAGTAATATGAAGATAAACATGGTACACTGTAAAGACAAGAAAGACAGATGTGTAGCAAAAACAGGAAAGCTAGGTGCACATAAAAGTAAGGAAAACAAGATACATCAAGACTAAAAAAGCTAAACACATGGCAGCAGCAGGAAAATAAAGTAATAGAAAAAAGGAAATATAGTAAGCTTACCTTGATTGATTCCACTATGGTGAATAAAGATATAAAAAACAAAAATGAAGTTCACAGATTATTGTTAAGAAAGCTAGCTGCACAGTTAAACAAAGAAAGATAAGTACACTCCATTTACTGAAGGGTAACTGGGAAATCTAAATACATTTGTAGGAAAAGCTTAGTGCATTTTAGAGACAAGGAAATATGCATCAAAACAATGTATAAACCACCAAATAAATTTAAGCTTGAGTTGCCTATTTTATGTACCAACAAGTACAATTTACAAACAAGGGCATTTGAATGATATATTTTCAAATACAAAGTGAATTTGAAGTGAAGCTTTAAAAATCCAAGAAAGTTTTAAAGTAAATGTTACAAATCTGTGTCTTTCGACTTCATTAAATAAAAATGCATTAAAATATAGAAAAATGTTTTAAATAAATAATAAAAGTTATTAATATTGTTTGTTTTGAAATATAACTTTATTTTAGTCGTAATGGATTGTAAGAAGAAAATATTAGGTTATTAGGTTTTCTTTAAGATTAAAAAAAAGTTTTTTCAAAAAGATCTATAATTTGTTTATTTGAAATGATAAAAATAAATTAGTTACTTCAAACTAATAAAATAGTTATTTCACACTATGTTAATTTCTATACACTGTTAGACATTTGTCAAAGAGCTTAGTTTGATTAAGATGTTTTAATACATTCTAAGGAAGGTATAGTTGACGAAATTGAAGAATTGAATAGGGTTGGCTTTTGGGATTGACTATTTTCAAATCTTAAAAAACCCTAAAAAAAAAGTTAGTGTACCTAGTTGATTCTTCCCACATCTTCTGCCCTCTTTTTAACATCAATTTAGACGGTAGTCGGTGGTCCACTTCAGCCAGTAGTTTCAGTAGAGCATCAAAAACCTCATCAGGGGCTTGTTACTTCTGGGGGTGGGGAATTAAGGCTAAAGAAAAATGATAATAGTGTTAATAACTTGAGTTATATTTTAAATATTTGAAACATTCACAGTGTCAGAAACAACATTATAAAATACGTTACTTGAGGGTTGATGTACCATAGACTGTAAAGAGTGTGACCTTGACTTTCCACTATGTCCGGGGCAGTTAAAATCTTCCTTTATGCTTGCATAGGTAACTGCTTAGTGAATCACATTCTCAAGTCACGTGGTAGAGGTGGGTAATCACTAAATATGGCATTTACATATTATGTTTGTTCCTTTTATGTTTCTATCCACCTTTTCTGTACTTTCCGCCAAATAAAAGGAATAAACAATAAAGGGAAAAGAGGTTTCCCTTATAGAGATAAATTTAATCACGGTGATGGTAATGTAAATTGTTAGAAAAGCCACCACAGTTGATCCTTTTTCACCTGTAAGCTCTTCAGCGTACTAAATGCTAACCTAGAAATGTATCATGTCCGATAGGTACCTGTATCACCAGATAAGTGTGTGCAGTAAACTTGCGTCCCCAAACATCGCCCCTCCAGTTTCCTCTCAAAGAAGGAAAATGCTAAGTGCTAGTTGGATGTCTGTCTCGCGTCAAACCTTCTCTTTACTCTATGAAGCTGCACACACAACTTGAAATATAACCCAGCTTTCAGGTGGAAACAAAATAATAATAATAGAACAGTAAGAATCGCGATTGGAAGTATTATTTTAACAATGGCTTCATTAGAACAAAAATTTCAAGATTGAAAAGCTATTATCATAAAAATAAAGTTAATGAATTGAAATTTAGAAGATAGAACTCCACACTTTTTTTATAATTAAATATTTTAGCCAAACAATTTACTAAGGACAAATATATACTAAATTAGGCCTATAATTAACATCGATGATACATGCTGAAGACTATTAAGCATACAATAAGCCTGGCTTGTTAAATAGCAATAATATATGATTATGTTTCCTCACTATACTGACAATGACAACATATAATTACTAATAAATTTGAGGGGGAAGAGTTGAATAAAATGAGGTATAAAACTGGTCAAATTTCCTTGAATATTATTACTGATGGGTACTTACAAGCATATTACAAGAACAAATGAATTCCGGTGTTAAAGAATAATATTTAATTAACAAAATAAACAAGGGAAATTAAACATTTAGATGAAATGGTGGAGAGGTATGAACCAAAAAAACCCTGACCACTTTACATAATATGTTGTTATTACAGTCATATCATATTATCTAGTACATACAATAAAACATTTATAAAATGTAATAGTTTTACCAACAATTTTATTTAGTGATTGTTGTTTGCTTATGTTCTGAATCTTGGATTTCTTCTGTTCTCCTGCTAGCATTTCAATAGTATTTCATGATCTAGGATTGTATATCTCCTTGTATTTTGGTTATTGCTTGACACTGAAGCAAGTGTTATCCATTACATGGCAATATCTGGTAGTTTGCACAGGGTGCAATTGGGTGAGGAATAAAGATTTAGGGGACCTGGCGGTCTAGGGGTAAGGTGTCAGACTTCTATGCTGAGGGTCCGGGGTTCAATCCTCGGTCCCGGCACAGATTTATCTGATTACCAAACCCTTCCTTCACCTCTGACAAGACGTGTATTAATCACAACTTGTGAATGTGTCGAATGCCAGGCCTCCACCGTGGTTCGGATCCCACGTTAAACTGTAGGTCCTCCATTTCAGCTCACAATCACCCTACCATTATATATTAGCGTAAGTGTGTATAACCTGAATAGGTAGTAATACACGGTGCTAATAATAATAATAAAGGTTTAATCTATGAAGATGTGCTCTGGTTAATCGGAATAGACCTACAGCTTTTCTTTGTGGGGAATCAGGAGTCGGGTTTTTATTTTCAAGAATTATGTTCTTTTTACCTGCACAACTGTTTTTGAATTCTTCCATTACTCTCTTAGTTTAGTCTTAAATTTATGATTGATCCGCAGCGTGGAAGAATGACATGTCATGTTTTTGGTTCTCAATTGTTTAATATGGGTACCTTTCTTTGCTAATATATCAGCTTGTTGATTTCCTTCAATACTGACATGAAATGGTATCCATTAAAAAGTAATTTTTTTCCCAAGGTTTTGTAGTAAATTAAATGTATAATGTATTTCTTCTATTGTACTGTCACATGGGTATAGTGCTGCTTCTCTTGAACCACTTTGTTAAATTCATGAATAAAACTAAGGAGTTGTATTAAACTTGAATTGATGGCTTCTATTTCTCCATCAAAATGAGTTGTGTTTGTACCTAAGGACAAATAAAGGTTGAGTAGTTCACAATGGATTCCTGCACCAGCATTCCCAGTTCTATTTATCTGTGAATATTTGCAACCACTCTTGTTTTGGGTAATTAGGTTGTATGGTTTCTAAAGCAGTAGGTCTAAATTATTCCTAGATGTAATTGTCTCTGTTAACTGTTCTTGGCAATTAATTTTGAACTGTGATACGGGACATGTTGGGAAAAGTAGAGTTTCAGTCTTAGTAATTGTTGCTAAGTTATATTTCTTCTGAAGTGTATTGAATTTATGTATAAAACCTTCTTGGG
This sequence comes from Timema genevievae, assembly GCA_902155825.1. Classification (NCBI taxonomy): domain Eukaryota; kingdom Metazoa; phylum Arthropoda; class Insecta; order Phasmatodea; family Timematidae; genus Timema; species Timema genevievae. The sequence goes on along the minus strand of CABFWO010007887.1, from coordinate 2,566 downwards.
TCTTAAGATGTTTTGTGTATTTATTGTATGTGTTTCGGAAGTTATTATATGGTAATCTTAGTAACATTTCATATTTAATTGTTATATAGTAATTTTGTAATTTCTGTCTTCTTTGCTTGTGATATACCTCCTGCATTCCATTTTAATATCTTAAATGGCTTATTTCCCAAAGTAGTCCTCGTCCGGAGATCCGAATAGGGAACTACTTTGACTATTAAAATGTTTTACTTTGGGATTCATCATGAGCTTCATTGCAGTCACTAAGCACTACTCAGGGTGCACCGCACTTCTTAATTTTGCTAAAATAGAATTGTAATTGTGTAGTAATTCAAATATAGGTGGGGAGATTTTGTATTAGGATGGGAATAATATAGAGTAAGAATGCCTAATTTGGAGAGGGCTCCTAATTTTGGTGAGGTATCTCAGTCCAGGATGGGCTGCTACTTAGAAGAGTACCTCAAAACTACATTAGCAAGTCATCTTGACTTGTTAGTGGTGGCAGCAGTTTTATTGAGGTTGTGTGTAGTGAGCTCGTTGAGTTTTTGAATATCTCACAATATTTTTTGCCTAAACTTTCATTGGAGCACATTTTATAAATGGTAAAAGATATTTCATATGTATCTTTTGATAATTAATTAGTATTTACCAATAACTGTAATATTAAAACACTACAATGCACATTTGTGTAACAAGTTTTCTGACTGAAAATGTTAGGACAACAAAACTCGTGAGGTGTCCTAAATTGGGGAGCCCCAAATTAAAGACACATTTAATTTATTTTAAAAACAACAGGGTTTTTCGTTTACAGATGGTTTCAAAAAAGTAGTGGGATAAGGAATGAATGAAATCTGCTGTCATTGCAGTTAGAAGAAAGGAAATGGGGAGTTTTAACGCTTTTGGAGTTTTTAATGTCCCTCAAACAACATTGCAGCATTACGTGAAAATTTCTTTTAGTGATAAATTATCTGTTAGGCCTATTGGTAGAAAGCCGACATTGCCAAAACTTATAGAAGAAGATTTAGCAAAATATTGCACAATTATGGAAGACAAATTATATGGTTTGACTACAAAAGATGTTCGTATCATAGCATACCAACTAGCGTCAAGAAACTGAATAAAACGTAGATTTTCTCAAAGTAGTGAGCAGGCAGGGAGGAAGTGGCTTAATTTTTTTTCCCGTAGAAATCCATATCTTTCTGTAAGAGAACCACGAGGGCTCTCTTTTTATAGGGTGAAGGGGTTCAATCCTGAGGATGCTTCAAGATTTTTTTTATTTGCATGAACCTTGTCTACAAAAAATTAAGAACAATCCATCACGTTTATACAATATTGTGATTAAACTGGAATCACTATTGTACAGCACAAGCTTATAAAAGTAGTTGCACTAAAGGGAAAAAGTAGGTAGCATCCCCTCAATCTGCAGAAGGAGGGTCCCTAATGACGATTGTTACTTGTACAAGTCCTTTGGGGCATGACATACCTCCAATAATAATTTTTCCTGGGGAAAACACGAAACTAGAATTGATGAATGGCACACCTCCTGGTTTTATTCATGCTTGTCATCCCTCAGGTTGGATTCAATTGCATATTTTACTGACTGGTTATGTCATGTTATTAGTCATGTCAAGTCGACTGGAGATGACCCTGTTGTGTTGGTTTTGGATGGGCACTTTACCCACACCGGGAATATTGATGTCATTAACATAGCTTGAGAAAATCCTGTCATCATAGTTTGCTTACCACAGCACAGTTCTCATAAATTGCAACCACTTGACGTGGGGAAGGGTTGTGACTGTTTATCAGATTGGTGAACTGTTTGGTAAGGCCTACATGAAAGCAGCAAACGCTCAATCAGCTGCCAATGGCTTAGAGAAGACAGGTTTTTTGACCACAGGACTTTCCCCTACACTCTCAACATGAGGATAACTCTTATGAGGCCACTGAAACATCAGCTTTTGGTAATGCGGGAAAATAGGTTAACAACAAGGAATTCTCCAATACAGGATCATCCAGTGGGACAGGGGCCAGTGTATCAGCCCGGTCACAAAACTATTCAGAACCTATGCAGGAGAAAGACAAATGTATGTTGGTCTAAATGATAACAGGAACACCCATGAGATTTCGTGTGCAAGTAAGGAAAATGGGGCTACATATGAAATTGAAGGTCAAATTGTTAAGGCCTCACATATTTCCCCTATTCCAGCTTTGACTACAAAAATGAATAAACATCTCCTTACTGGATCAGCTGAAATAATAACTAGCAGTCCATATAAGAAACTAGTTGAAGAAGAGAAATAAAAGAAAATGAAGAAATTTGAGCGAGTAAATAATGTAAAAGGGAAAAGAGAGGAAGAAAGAAAATTGAAGGTCAAAAGAAAGGAAAAGAGCTAAAGGAGCCTAAAAATAAAAAGGTTAGCCGCAAGCTGTTGAGAAGTAACTCATCAGAGTCAGAAGATGAAGAAATTCTATACAATGATGACTCATATTCTGAAAATTGAAAAATGACACCTGGACACGGGAATCAAACCCGGGACCTCTGGCTTAGTACGCCAATGCTCTAACCACT